>CM060952.1:175097017-175129517 GCA_030765055.1 Mantis religiosa
TATTGTCTTATCAACCTCTGCTCAGTCCAGGTAATCTTACAATTCACGGCTCCCATTTTCTTAGAGGAAAAAGGGATTATTAGATAATAATTAGAGAACCTATTGAGCTCTGGTGTCTTTGAAATTCCATACTCTCTGCAAGACCACGAGGAAAACCTAATAGCGAGTCTCTATGGAGAATACTGTAAATATTGGACATTAAATAAAAATGTGACATAAATTTTACGCTTTGATAAGATGTGCATTATTGACTTGTAACATGCTACTTTCTTTTGTTTAGCAGTTACACAACAGATATTTAAACCTAACAGAATGTCATGGATTAGTTCTAGGATATTCAAGAAACACATTTTATTTTACGCGGAAATAAGTTAAGCATATGGCATTTTCATAAAAATGACGAGACCTAATGTTGAATAAATGATGGAAAATTACCATCTGAAGGGTAGTTTTGGGTTGAGAGTTTTCGTGTCGCTTCTTTGAAGTTACTGAACTTAAAACTAACGTTGGTACTATCTTTCCGTCGTATGTATACATACACAATTTGGGTTTTCAAATTTTTTTTTTTTTACTCTTTATTTTTCAAAACTTTACATCGAATATTGAATTGAATGCAATGCTTCCTCGAGTTACTATAGGAAAGTAATAGTGAATATAAAGCATAGTCGCTGATTAACATAGCTATGTCTTTTCTGTACAATACTGCATTTATATTTTGCATATTGCTACTGTGGTTATACTTGATAAATTTTTAATCAGAGAGAAATTTAAATTAAGCAGTAGGTATTTCGCTACAGCTGAAAACAGCACTAAATTTTGTATAAAATGGGTATGGAAGAATGAATTGTAAATCACAGATGTGACCTCACGCGAAGAGAACTACAAATGAAATATGGAAACTGAACTTTTTTTTTTTTTTTTTTTTTTTTTTTTTTTTGTGAAACAACGCAGTTAGAAACCGAAAAAGTGCAGATATGTGGAATATGATATGGCTACCTAAAGCAATTATTTTACACAACCTACTTATTTTAAAACGCCCACATTTCATATCTATGGTTTCTTAGTTATAAAAATTTATGTAACATTCAGTCAATATAAACGCACTTCACAACATATTCATTAAAAACTTAAAAAATGCAGTTTATTTATCTATTTGTAGGTCACATTCATGAGAGGGAATGATTTATAAAATTATTTATATAATAATATTAAACCTTGATAAAACTGGCTCAATGCAAAATTAAGTGAAGGTTCATAGATATGCCATGATTATATCTTTATTTATGTGCTGTATATTGTTAAACTCACTTGTATGTATAAGAGAGAAGCATGTATAAATAAACCAGTGGACAAAGTTGGGCACTCAAAACAAAATATATTAATAGTACAATAGAATGTAACACGAGAGATAGAAAGGGACAGTTTATGTTGTAATACGTTTTATGTATATGGTTGCAAATATGTCCTCTTAAAGTTTTAATGTCCTTTAGCAGGTCAGGTCATATCGGACAAGGAATGAACTGAATGAAATTACGCTCAAATGAGCCCCTTAGAGTTTTCTGACATTCATCTTTTAGAATAACGGGAAAAACCGGGAAGACTTTATTTCGGTAAGCTGCTCTAACCAAGATTCGAACTGGGATTCCAACCCCATGGAGGTGAGCTGAGTGTATTATTCGTATGAAAATGTTGCTTTCATCACATACGAATTTTAATATATATGAACATGTTCTTTTATTACTAGCAGCCAAGCAAAGATTCCAGCATGTATAACTTCACCAACATTTTTCTGTAGACGTAAGAAGTAAGAAAAGTGCTACAGAAAATATCAGAAATATTAGAACGGACAACAAATTGCTTATTACTTCTAAAAACAATAAAATTAGGGCTTTAAATTAATATATATATAAGTTATATATTTATTTATTTTTGTAGTTTACGTCTTCCAACTTTAGGTCAAATCGAACGATGAATGAAATGGGAGAAATGATGCTCAAATGAGCCCGGGGTCCATGGAGCTTACAGCTACCTGACATTCGTTTCTCAGGATAAGGGAAAACTCCAGGTAAAACCTTATTCAGGTAACTCCCCCTGACCGAGATTCGAACTCGGGACCTCTTAAACGTGAGGCAGACAGGCTACCATCTACGCTAATGAGGTGGGCAATATATATGTAAGTTAGCATTACAAACTGTGGGGAATTGTAAGGAAAACGTGTAATCAGTTATTGCAAATTGTTAGCCGTAGAAGGTAAATTGATTTCAAAAAGTATAGTACAGAATCCTGAAAGTTCACCCACTATTCTTTATATATAACGGTTACCAACCTTCCAAAGACGGCAAACTTGATAGATCTTACAATTTTAAAACTATCACAGAAGTTAGTCAATTGTTACCACTGTTATGAGATTCTTTAAATATCTTTAAGCTTTATTTTTACAAAGTTGTGATTAAATTAAAATATTCATTTGAAAACAAAATTATATTCTTCTAATTGTTTATATATCAACTTCATGTCGAAGTTTTAAACTGTTAGTTTCCATTCCTTTTCCTTTTTAACCTGTTATGTGATTTTTAAAATACTTTTGACTATTTTAGTTGTTAAGTTTACGCTGTTCACACAGGTAAGCTGTAATTTTAGAAGGCTGCTTTTCGTATTTAACTTTGCAGTCAATAAATAATCCAGCTTTATAAACTGGCTACATTCTACTCCATGCTTGCATTTAGCAGTATTTAACACTGCTATTTCTGCTTACAGTAACATATATGTTGAACGTTGACGATTCCCAGATTAAATCATAATTGGGAAAAAGAAATTCGAGAAGAAAACATATTGGAAGTGGTTACCTATGGGCATTTGCCGGTAACAAGTGAGGAAGGCCTTGAAAACTATAATCAGAGGATAATGCAGGATTTGAACGTGTTTCAATGTTTCCAATCAATTTTCTGTAGCCTGTGTGCTGTACAGAATGAAACTTCACATTCAGATCTCTAATAACATCTTGCTTAGTTTGTTTCCTAAATTCACCAAGCTTATTCATTTACACTCCTTTGGCATTGCTATTTACTCCTTGATAATAAAGCTCCAGTTACTTCTTTGTACAACGTTCACTTGTTTCTTTGCTTTATTTTCTAGAGTAATTATTCTCTCACTTTCTTTGTTTCTCTCTTTCTTTAGTTATGATCATACAATGGATGAGGAGAGCTAATAGTCTTAAAACTACATACGCCTATTATAACTACCACCCTATATAAGGGAAGGTGACTACAGACCATTGGCAAACTGCACATATAGACGCGCCAAATTTCCTATTAATTCCAGGTGCGGAAACCCATGCCATTGCTAAAGCTACTTAAAGATGGCGATGGACGATTTGTAGACTAAGCAATGCTGCTTCCTGTGAGCAAACATCCGCGTCATCTGTCCGTCAGCGCCAGAAAATAGGAAGCACGCCTGAAACATGATATGAAAATGGAATAAAAGCGAAAAAACAAAAGGGAAGATGAGAAACCCACACAGAATTCGCCTACCAGCATGGGAAATCGTATAAAACCAAAGTTAGAGTGGTCGTTGGCAGGAATCGAATTTCAGACTCTCCAAATGCGAGCCTAACACATGGAGCCATGTCGCTCGGTTCAGTCATGAGTGATATAATTTACATTTTTGAAAACACAATGAAGTGGTGTTTCATTTGGTTATTTCAAAGCATATAACATAAAATCTGGCCAAACTGAAGAATGATCGAGACATTTTGGTGCAGCAATGATGGGAGGTATTCCGGTCAACCAGTCATCATCGTGTCGCCAGAAATGCGATCGAAAAAAAAAGTGGAAAGGGAAGGTTGCCTTGCCGTGTGTCACGCATTGCGACTGCAAAGCAAAGAATTATTGCTGCAGGCAGTTAATGCAGACCTTTCATAAGCCATTCCTGTGGCTGCTGTTTGGTTCACAAAAGTGACTTTCTACTTGCTATATTTCACTCATGATGCTTCTTTTGTTTTCGGGTATAATGTAGTATCGAATTCCAAGATACCTACCTGAATGTAGGGAATTAAAAATAATGATTCCATAGGCTACTTTCACATAATTTTGATTACACACTTGGAATGGAAGATAAAATGACAGGAGGAGAAACAGAAAAACAGAGAACTAACGTTGTGGAGAGGGAGAGAACCGTAAAGGGCAGTAAAAAGATTGGTAATCAATCAGCAATTGATTATTAATATAAGCAAAAGTCCAGCGTTTACCTTTGTTATGCTAGCTTCAAACTTTTCGAAGCTGCGGCTTTTGTTAACCTAAGACTTAAAAACAAAACTGAGAATACTATTAAACTTTAACATAGTTACGTTATTCAAACTATTATTGTTTTACTCTAAGTAGTTCTTGCATTAACTTTGCGGTTATTTTCTCAGGGAGTTTTGTAAACAAAAGCTAAACGTGAAGCAGGTACCTACTAAAAATTCCATGCTACATCCAAGTTCTTGGTGAAATTTCTTGTTTAAACTTTGTAGAAAATTAAAACAGAAGCAAACTTTCTAGTCTAATAAAAGCATCAGTTGAACTTCTAGCTCTGTTATAATATTGTTTCTGAAGCGGTACACGCAAAAGAAATATGCACTCGTGGTTCAACAAGAAAAGCAAGCAGACTGCTTAAGAAACCACTGGAACTTCAGTGTATGAGTTTAGGAGTTAGCAAAATGGGATTCTTGTATGTAAACTGACAAAAACTATAGAGCGTCAGTGGTAATTCTTGTTTAAAGAAAATACTCAAGCCCAACACTACAGCATGGGCACGGATAGCCGATATCGTTGAGGCAGGTACTTGAGATCGTAAGTCTACGGTTCGTATCCTGCCAGGCAGTACTCCATGACTAAGACCTTACTGAGACTCCATGACAGTGACCGGAGAGTTATTTAACTAAAATACGTAACATTTACTTCCCAAATTTACTTTGCAATTACGATTTTGTCTTGTGCATATATTACCATCCAACGGGCATGTCTGCAGTGCCTTATATTGTTAGCTGCAAAAATAAAATCAATTAATGTAAGACTTGAAGCTTTCGCGGCGAGCGTTATGGATTATGGCTTCAAGGGTGATCAGCCGCGTCAAATTGATGAAGATCGAGCTTTCGGCCGTTGCGAACTCTATGGCCTTCATCAGGAACTGTAAAGAGTCTAAAGTGCGACCAGTCAGGTTGACTACTAATTTGGCCGTGTGTAACGTTGAAACTTGTTGTGTGGAGTGGAGTTTGCTGAACTTGTTGATATGTCGATTCATGACTTTATTGTGGGGTATCCAACACTGCGCAGAAACTGAAGAGTCATTCCACTCACAGTCGGAGGTTCGGAGTGCTGAGTAGATTTTCAAATGCAAGCCTAGCAGTTCCCTGGAGATGTGGTCCAGGAGGCAGTAAGTATGGTGAATTATTTCCCTAACCAGTTTAAAACTGGCGCGTCGTGTGATCTGTCGTGCTCGGCTGGTGTTGATGTGGTGGTGTGTCTCGTCGAATCGTGGCACAACCGCCTGATCACGGCAGCGTTTTAAGAAGCTCAGCGTGCATAATGCACTGATTCTCTTCTTCTGCAGGCCACGCCGTGGCTCAGTGGTTAGACCGCTTGGCTCTCACCAAGGCGGCCCGGGTTCAATCCCAGGTGACCGCAAAGTGAGATTTGTGGTGGACAACATGGCGTTGGGGCGGGTTTTCTCCGGGACCTCCGGTTTCCCCCACCATCTCATTCCACCGGTGCTCCATCTTCATCTCATGCATCATCAGTGTCACCGCCTGCGGTGCCGTATGTAGTAAAAGCGGGCGTTAAACACTACACATTTCGTTTCTTCTTCTGCAGCTGTTCAAAACGTCGTAGAAGATTGTAGTTGTCCTCCCCGTAGAGGTTCGTAATGTAAGACTTGAAGCTTTCGCGGTGAGCGTTATGGATTATGGCTTCACGAGGGATCAGCCGCGTCAAATTGATGAAGATCGAGCTTTCGGCCATTGTGAACTCTATGGCCTTCATCACTAGTTCCTGATGAAGGCCATAGAGTTCACAATGCCCTAAATCTCGATCTTCATCAATTTGACGCGGCTGATTACTCGTGAAGTCATAATCCACAATCAATTAAGTTATCAGCTATTAAGGAACTGTTTTAATAGATAATTTTAAAATAATAAATGTCAAAACAATATGGTGTAATATCTGTGACGCCTCCCTTGTGACTTGGCCTTTGAGAGCTCCCCGGATTCAAAACAGCCAGCAACCGAGTATGTGGAGAACCTGGTGGACCATCTCCACGACATGCATGAGACGGCTCGTCAAAACATCCAGAAGGCGAGCGACCACATGAAGACCCAATGCGACAGGCAAGCAAACAGCCAAGGGTTCCAGCAAGGTGACCTGGTCTGGTTGTACCGCCCTACCCGGACCAAGGGACGCTGGCCGAAGCTTCAGCAACCGTGGCAAGGACCGTAACGGGTGGTGAAGAGGATTAACGACGTGGTCTACCGCATCCAGAAGGTACCCCGAGGGAAGATTGTGGTACACCTGGATCGTCTGGCCCGCTACGATGGTGCTGTTCGGGGCGACCAGCCTTGAGGAGAGAGCTGTGTCGCGACTGGCGGCGACGCGCACAAAAGTTTCGGCGCGGAGAGATACGGGACGGATAATGTATCACGGAGATAAAGAGCTTACTGAAACAGATAAAGATAGCTCGAGTTAAAGGCCTGCCGAAACAATGAAGTTAGATAAATAGAACATTCTAGTGACATCTTGCTTGACAGAGAACATTCTAGAACAGTCTGGAATTATCAATGGAGGTATATATAAGAGATCGCGACACGCCAGCGGAGTAGTCGTAAACGGAGTCGTAACGAGTGTTGTAATTGAAACTTGTGTGTTTCGAAAGTGAACATTTTATTGTAGTCAACGACATTGGAAGATTATAATTTTGCATGTGACGTAATTCTGCTACTGTAAGGATTGATCAAAGTGTATTTCTACGGAAATAAAGATCATTTTGAATTCCTGCAAATTGGACTTTTAATTCTACGAACCCACAATGTCCTAATATTAAAGAAAAGATGTAATATGTTAAAATATATTTTTAAATGCTTTTGTAATTCAAAATAAAAATGTATATATTCAGAGATTTTTTAATGTCACTTTCTTTACATATTTAAAGAGCACGAAATGTTTTAAGCTATGTTCCTGTAAAGCTTTAAGTTTAGATCCATTGGATAAAAGTAAAATATTAACTTTAGTTTTATGTCAAGAGTTGCATTCGTAGAGTAAAATTTCGCCAGAATGTGCATATGTTTGCTCTTAAATAAAATACAGCTGTTGCCGTCATAAGTGAATTTGTACAGAAAATGAAAGTGTAACCAAAACTTGATCATCTCAGTGTATATGTGACCTATAAAGATTTACTGAAACCTATGCTCCAAGAGAGGCAAGATGAGGGGAGAGGAGATAGAGGGCGATCGTCTCAAGGAGCCACGACAGTGCAGATGGCAGTATCCCTGCACAGTGTCCCAATTGGAATCTCTCTGGCATCCCACCATATCGAAGTCCGGAAACGGCCCCACCAGACCGAGTTTGGAGATCCCAGATCGTCCTTCCGGAGGAGGAAGGTTTACCTAGAACATTTCATCCTACCATGCTACGCCGAGATACCCATGGTCTTTTTCTTCTCTGAAAAATACCATCAGATTAGAGATGATGTGAAATTATAATAGAGGGACAGTAAATTCGAGTGATGTAATTCACCCATCCAGCATTACCTGGCGGCCAGGGGGAAAAAAAATACCCATAGATCAGGTAGGTCGGGCACGGGAACCAAATGCAAGCCTCCCTAATGCGCGTCATAGACGAAACTGCCTGAGCCATCTCACTCGATAAGATATGAAAACCAGAATGTTTGAAGTTTATGCAGATTTTGTTATTACACAAGACTGTCTGCACCGGTTAATTTCGAACTTCTTACATAAATACCTTATTTCCAAGATAGAAAAACAGCAGAATGGATTAATAAGGAACTGATTTAGAACTAGAACTGGTTTAGAATTGGACTTTATAATTTCTTGATCTTTCCATGCAACAATAAGAACAACTGAAAATTTACATGACTTTCAAGAATGACAAAGTATGAAATATTTGGAGCCATTGACAAAGGATATTTTAAGCCACGAAAAGATATAATTTGTTTAATTTAAAGGTATCTACATTTTTTGTGCACTACATTTTCATATTTCGCTTAACTATATCTCTTATACAATAAAATATTTCCTTCGTAATGAAAAGAACTTGCTTGCAGTTCCCAGAAAATTCGGAACTTGCAATTCACCTGTCATGTTAATATCCTTAATATATGTATGATAATAAAACACTTGGAATTATTTATGTGAAAATACAAATTTTCATAAAAGCTAAATTTAAAGGGTAGCTGGGATAGATCTACGTGTCACATTTCTGGAAGATATTGCACTTTCGTAAAATATTTGGTATCCATTCAAATACTTCTCACTTTTACTCAAATACCTCTGAATATGTATTACCGGTCCGATTTGCAAAGTATTTACGTGAATAGAGAGAATAAGAAGTAATTAACATACGGGTTTCCTAAAATGGACCTCATTATTTCTTTTAGGTAATAATTGATGGAAATTAATCATTTCTTCACACTAGCCATATATAGGCTAAGGTTTTTGACAAATAGAGTCAACATGAAAAATTCAATGCCGCAAATGTAGAATTTAATGCCATGATGGCAAGTTGGCCATGGTAGCTCAATGGGTTAGAGCGACTGGATGGAAACCAGGTAATCCGTGGTTCAAATCCCGGTCATGGCATTGAATTTTTCATGTTGACTCATTATTAATGTTTACACAGTCAATTATAGAAAGATAAAAATAAGAGCAATGAAGAATAAGCATTGATGACACTACTCCATTGTGATTTGACATCACAAATTACGATTTGTACAAACAAAACCTAATAGTTTGCAAACCGATGCATTTAGGAAAAATGTGAAGAATAAAATAAGGTTACACCAACCGCCATGAAAAAGTGAATAGAGAGATTTGGATGATTTCATTATTGAAGAGCAATTGTACTAAAATTTGGAAAGCATTATGTCCTTTGTTACAGTTTTGAAAGGGAAAAAAGAAATATTTTTCAATAAAATTCATGTAAGTTTATTTTTATCACTGGATGTTAATTCACATTTTCTTTCTGTTCGTTTTTCTTTAGTGTTTTGTTTGTGGCAAATGAAACTTAGTATTAGATAAACAAATGAAAAGCTACAAATAATAGTTAAACTCCGTTATTAAAGGATGTTTTAAATTTCAGGAAAATAATTTGAATTAAATAACTTAAAAGTACTTTTTTGTTCTCTTTTTGGAGTATATACCGCTGAAGCACAAAACAAACCATTCGCTTTCCTTCTGGACTGCCTGCCTGCCTTCAGCCATAAATTCAACCTATATATACGCCTGAATGAACTGCAACTTATTCCTCTTTGCTACGCAATGCAGTTCTCTCCCGAAGCTCTTGGCTGCATACTAAGTCATGCGCTTCTTCTACTTTTCGTGGTTCAGTAAAGTACGTGATCTAGTTTTTTACTCTTTCATTCTTTCTTTCCTCCAGTTGCGGATTTCATTACTGAGCTCTGTAAGATGATGGAAGTTGTAACAAAAAATTGAATTTGTTTATATGAAAATGCAGGCACAGATCCTTTGAAATTAATGGTTAAGTTTAGCTAATTTAATATTTCTCATGAAGAGTGCGGCGTGAAACACTACCCCAAAAACTGTAATACTTGATTTACATAAATATACATACAATAGCACAACGGACTAACATTGATATAGCTTGACGATGTGATCACCTCATACGGACAGCCATCATTCGCTGTAGTTACTAAACAGCGTTTGGCCACATTCTAATATCTTTACAAGGAGTTTCCTCTACTATTTCAAACTGTAAAAAATCATATGATTCAGTCTGTCACTTTAGCAGCTAACGCATTATTTCTCACAATGTTCTACTAAGTAAAATCGTGGGTTCAACAATTAATCGTATTAGATGAATAATTAATTTTATTGATTAATGACATTTTTACTAACAATTTTAATAGAATAAAAGTGGAAGGGAAAATATCTGAGAAGATACCAGTCAGAAGAGGGGTTCGACAAGGAGATTCTCTTAGTCCATTACTATTCAGTTCACTAATGAATGAAATTATAAAAGAGATCAATACAATGGATGGATATAAAATGCGAAATAAAAACCTTAACATTGTATGCTACGTTGACGATGTTGTCCTGATGGCAAACACTGAGGATGACTTACACAGACTGCTACGTAGATTCTAACTTGGATGTAGAAACTATAACATGAAAATATCATTAACAAAAACGAAATCAATGACCATGAGTAAATTCCCCTTGAGATGTAATTAGGAACTAGAGAGGAAAATAATAGAACAGGTAATGACAATAAAGTACCTGGGTGTTGAGTTAAATAGTTGGGGAGCAATGCAGAATGAAGTTACATATCAAGCGAATAAAGCAGCGAGAATTGAAGGCTGCATAAATGATATTATAAGGAAAAACAAATATTTAAATAAAGAAACCAAGACTAGAACCTATAAAGCGGTAATACGCCCAATATCCACCTATGCCTGTGAAGTAAGCGCGGACACTTCAAAGAGGAAACAGATTCTAGAGACAAATGAAATGAACGTCTTAAGAAAAATTATAGGAAGAGATAAGATAAGAAGTGAAGATATTAGAAAGCAATTAAACATTCAAGCAATAGGTGATTGGGTGGATAGAAGACGAAGCGAATGGAATGACCATGTATCCCGTATGACATCGGACAGAATCGCACGTATAGCAAGAGACTACTTACCCACAGACGGAAGAAGATCTGCTGGAAGACCCCCGCCCCCCCCCCAAAAAAAAATAAGATGGAAGGACTCCTAATTTCTGGAAGGAACAGGCCGTAGGCCTGTATGATGTGAAGAAGAAGATGAATAGTAAGCAAAATATTTGAGCAATTATTTATATTGACAGTGCCATTCTGCATAGACTATTGTCGATAGTGGTCACCTCTGCTTATTCGTTCAGGGAAATTATTATCAATAAGAGCGCAATTCTGTCAAAGTGTGTAGAGTGCTGCTTAGGCTATATTCAAAAGGGTTAACATCCCTAATTTTATCTCCAATAATGTATGCCACCCTCAGCGTCATCAAAATCTCTCTGGCTGCTTTATTTCTTGTCTTTCCTTATAAAAGTACGATACATAGTTTAAAGCCATCTACTGTGTTTAGTCCTGCTATGGAAAAAGAGCATTTTAATTCTGTAGCATATGTTTGTTTATAATGGCACTTATTTTGACAGTATCAATATAATATCTATTACTTTATTCCTATACCGCAATTACATAAGTATAACTGGTTTTATAAGATATATAATAAGTACAATCCATTTAGTTACAAAGTTTGACATTTGCTGAGTTGTACCCTAATAATTATTTTTAATCTTAAAAGTAATTCTTTAGTTTAATCATATACGTCATATACAGAGCTACTAAGGCTGCCAAAATCGGTCCAAGAGAGGTGGCATTACTGGAGCTAGGTAATACAAAAAGGGGGGAAATAATAATAGAGAGAATATTGACATTCTGGTATAAGTGTATTAAATGGCAGAAAGGGGAATTATTGAATCTGTGCATGAAGCAACAGAAAAGCATTAAAATACAAATATTTGGTGGTCGGAATTGGAAAGAATGATATTAAATATAGGCATAGGAGATCTATGAAGAGCAGAGGAGACAAATTATAACGGTTTTTGGAAGGAAGTGAGAACTAGACTACAAGACATAGATAGGTAGGAGATATGGGAAAGTATAGAAGAAAAGAAATCTTTGAAATTTTATAAGCAATTAAAGACGGAATGTGGTAGGGAAAAATATATAGATCAATGTGGCAAAACTGGAAGAGAAGGCATAGCTTGGATGAGAGTAAGAATATTATACTTAAAAGGGTTGAGAAGTAATGAGGTAGGGATGTGTGAAGTTTGTGGAGATGAAGAGAGCACTGTTCATTACCTGATAGAATGTAAGGAGCTAACAAATTACAGGAGAAAAATATTGGATAAGAAATGGGACAGTGTAAGTAAAGAGATATTGGCAGTACGCATGCTAACGGGGATGGGAGAAAAGAAAAATATATGTATAGGAGATTTCTTATATAGGATAAGTGAAAAGTGGATTAGGGCAACAGAAGCGAAGGTCAAGAAGAAATGACATCAAGCTGCTCAGGAAAACCAAAGTCTTATGGCCAGGGGACCCGAGTCAGCGAGTAAATCTTAGGTAAGCAATTTCACGAGTGGTCTCGTGATCTGTGTAACTTCAGCCGTCACAAACCTTTGCAATGCTTATATATTTATATATTCCATTTTTAAATTTATTCTATTTCTTGTTGTTTTAAACCTTGCAGCATATACTCTATTATTTTTTTATGAATTGTTTGCTGATTTTAAATTTCCTATGGAAAAACTGGTTGTTATATTGCAAATAAAATTCACACCAGACCCTAGGAATTGAACTCGGAACCCCTCGCATAGCAGACCCCTCAGACGTTCTTCGCACTGGGCTGTGGCATCATCCTTATTTTCTTTTACTGAGCAGTTTTGTTTCGTTCGGTTCTTACCTTCGCTTCGCTACTTACTGTATTGTCTGCTCAAGGTAGACAGAGGAAAGTTTGTATTAAACCCGAAATTACGAGTATATATGAGGGTGGTCTGAAAAGTTGCCGACCTCAACATGAAGATGGCAGCGCTCATAAATAAAAGCTATTGAATTCGTTATTGATCTGTAGACAGTTATTCAGCAAAGTTTCAGCCATTTTGGACGCTCAGTTGTTATGTAACAGTCGTTTGAGTGAGTTGATGTGAGTGTTTTTATGAAAATGGACAAAATCTAGTATCGAGCTGTCATTAAACATTTGTATTTGAAAGGCAATAGACCTATGCAAATCAAAGATGAGTTGGATTCTGTGTATAGGGACTCCGCACCATCATTTACCACAGTGAAATTTTGGGCAGCTGAATTTAAACGTGACCGTAAGAGCTTGGGAAACGATGAACGTTCGGGACGTCATAACTGCAACTACCGACAAAATATCGCCACCAAATGGTGTTAGGTGACTGCCGAATTTAAGCGAGAGAGATAGCAGAGGCTATGAATATGTCAAAAGAACGTGTTTGTCACATATTAAATCAACATTTAGATATGAGAAAGTTGTCCGCGCGTTGGGTGACGCGTGTGCTTACGTTAGACCAAAAACGTGTTCGAATGAACATTTCCAACGCTTTCTTGGCGCAGTTGAGGCGCAATAAATCCGAGTTTTGGCGCCGACTAATTACTGTAGATGAAATTTGGATACACCATTATACGCCCGAAACTACAATAGAGTCTAAACAGTGGACTGAAAAGTGGGAACCGGCCCCAAAAGGAGCAAAAAGTGTTTTTCGACTGGGAAAGTGATTGCGACTGTTTTCTTTTTTATTTGGGGGGGAGAGATAGACATGAAGTTATTTTAATCAATTATATTCAAAAGAAAAATCATTGCAGCAGCATACTACGCATCATATACTTGATAAGATGAAGGCATAATGTGCGGAAAACGACCACATTTGCAGAAAAAGAAAATCCTGTTTCACCAAGACAACTCACCGTCTCACACCTCAGCGGTTGCAATGGTGAAAATCCACGAATTACGGTTGACCATGCGCCTTACTTACCTGATCTAGCCCTAAGCGACTTCTTTTTGTTCCTTCATCTGAAAATTGCGCTCATAGGACAGAGATTTTCGTCAAATGAAGAGGCAATCACCTTCCTGAAAATTACTTTTCAGAGATAAACGCCGAGTACTATCTGGAAGGGGTACAGATATGGGAGCATCGCTAGGAGGAGTGTGTAGAGTTACAAGGAGACCATGTTAAAAAAATTCTGAAAAAATGCCTTGCATCTTTATTAGTTGGGAAACTATTCAGACCACATATGTATATATTATACACCGGAAATGCATATTATATAGCCAGTAATGCACACAAGCACACTACTTTCCAAGGATGCAACAAAACTATTTTTAATTTAGATGGTACATTAAAATTATTTGTAAAACAATCGATATCACTACGATATTTTTATAATAATTTTTATAATAACTATATATGAAACAATCTTCTGTGATTAGCCTATGAGTTTCATATTTACTTGTAACTAGTAAACCATACTGTGGTGGAAATATTACAACAACAATGCGAATTAATAAAATATACAATATTGTTAAGCAATATCGTTTGTTCCATTTTGGAGGAAAATGGAATAAACCCAACAGGAAATTAAATTGACCAATAATTTATATATGTTTTTGAGATGGATTTCAAGGTCAGCATAAAGCTAATTGAAAGTTAAATATCACTTCGTCTACTATATCCTTCTTGTACTCTAAGACAAGTACAATGAAACCATTCCTACAGATTTGTTATCTTCATTAACATTAAATATTAAGCATAGATCGTGAAAACTTTTTTATGGACTGTTCTATGGTTTTATGATTTTTAGAGTCCTATACTACACTGTGGGTAAATGAGGGCCTAATTTTGTTTAGAGACCTATCTAGGCATTGAATTTATTTCATGTGCCTAAATTCTGCGATACGTGACCACCGGATCTATTATTAATTTTTATGCCCGAAAAAATCTATAGCCCTCCACTGAGTTTAAGACCATGACGTCGGAACCATGTTATGTGTAAGCCAGAGAGGACAATAGAACAGTTTGTAGAAGGGACATAAAAATAAACAATATATGTACAAAGTAAACCATGTCAGTTAACTTATCCGATTTTCTTCAATTTAGATTTTGGTAGATCATTACTGATATTTGATAAAAGCATTAAACCTTCCATAAGCACAACAGGAAGAAGGTGTTTATGGCGGCAGGTGTCTGTAGTTTGTCAGTTGGCCCAGACCATGCACTAAGGGGTGGGTCCACACCGGATGTGAACTCCGCCGTGACCCGCCTACCCTGACAGATTTGACTGAGACGTGTCCATTACAGGTCCCAGCCCATGGCAGGGGTGACCGATTTATCAAGGATATGATCCCTTTTCGTTCCAGAGTCAAGAGCAGAAACTGTATCAGACACACATATATCGCTGACACACTAAACTGGTCAACTCACAACATTTTTATCGTTCCGAAAAATTGCGGTCCTCCTAAAATTCAGTAAACGTAATTAAATAATGTTTAAATAACGTCTCTTAAAGATACATACTTAAAAGTAAAGTTTTAATAAAATCAGCTGAAGATTTACTTCTTTAAATGGACACTAATAGACAAATTAGCTCCGATGATATCAAATCTTTAATTTAAAATATCATTTCTGAGAAAACATTACAATAATTTTCTATTTAATGTGCTATATTCGTCAAATGTAGGCAATAAATAGTCATACATGTTGTTTTACAATCATGAATCAATCAGTTTATAAATGTACCTGAATAAATGCATACTAAATAATAAAATTAAATAACAATCAATGTAAAACTTTAGCATATGAAGTAATTAATCAGTAAGTCATCCTCAATACATATCTTGCTAATGCTTTTTATTCACTGCTAGGTTGCAACTCTTGCTTCTTAAGTTAAGTATTGACTTTAAAATATTTATTGCAATTATTTATCTATTTTCGTTTTATTTCTTTATAAAAATAAACTTAACAGTCAATAACTCCATCATCAATTTCAAGATCAATGATATTCGGGCAGAATTAGAAATTTATAACTGAAATTAGAGGATTGGTTAATCAAGGAAAAAGTAAAGACAATATCTAAGCCAGATGGATGAAAATGAAATTCCAGACTTTGAAACCAAGAGGAAGAGGAGACGTGGTACAACCGCAAAAAATATGAAGCTAATTATATGACCTCGGAAGGAGCATATTGTTTGGGCCAAGAAGGTGGGGAAGAAGCTCAATTAGATTATTAACACACATAGTGGAAAGTCCAAAGATGCTTCTCTCGTTGTGTTCAAACCATTCATACAATGACTTTAATTTAATCAAGAGCTTTATACAATGTTGTAATCTGTCTCAACCTAGTTTAATCCTGCTGTAAATATCTGGGTGGGAAGAGAGACAGAGATATTGGGAGAGAAAACGGTTAAGCTGTTGATTGGTTTAACGTTTTCTTTTATTTGCATACGTACGATAAACACCTCCTTTAAGTACAGTACTTAGTGTAAGTAGATTTCTGATTACTGCTCTGCGCGAGCTAATTTCGCAGACAGAAAAGTATGAAAATGTTTCAATTCTTATAAACGTAATAGCCCCACATTTTATCCTTCTGCTTCACATACCACAAATATGTGTTCTGGGCTCGTGAGTCCTGAAAGGAATATTTAGAACATAATAGTATGCAATATACAGATTAGAGAGAAGACAGGTGAAATCATATACACTCTTAACTTATTATGTTAAATTTAGCTGCATTTTATTTAACAATTACTAAAGGTCACTGCTATTATCTAATATTTTTGCATTCCTATTCCAGACAGCTCTCTCACAACGAGGTCTGTATCGAGTTGAATGTGATTAAGATATTGTTTATAGTGTGGAGTTACTTCTGATGTTAAACACTGTATTTCCTGTACATCTCGCGCACCTCACAAGACCAAAACACTTGTGTGCATGCAATTTAAAATAAATAATCTTTTTATCATGGAGCAGGTCGGTGCTTCAGCGAAATGAAACTCAATCGAGGCAAACCTTTAAAAAGTGGCGAGGGGCGAATGATCAGGCTTTGATTCGCGGTGCTTAAAGAAAAAAAAACTCAAAATGGTCTATGAAAACACTGAGAAATAAACTGATATTTCCCCAAGTAGTGCTAGAATGGAACAGGAAGAATCCAGAACTTTAAGAACACCGGGAAAATAGCGTAAATGCAAACAGCGCGTGGGGAAATACGACAATTTTACGAAAAGTGCTATACGCAGTAAAGTTCATGATTATTTTTTCAGAACTGAACCGCCAACTCTAAATATGGTTTTGCATGCGGTAAATTCTGACAATGACTTTCGAAATTTTTCACAAAGTACTCTCCATCGGTTGTTGATAGATATTGGATTGAAATTTCAAAAGCGAGGGCGCAAATCAGTTATAGTGGACAGAGAGGATATTGTGATGTGGAGACGTAAATATATCTGCGCCAAATCAAGAGTTTTTGTAGAAATCCGATTACTGGTAAGCGTTATGTTACTGCATGATTCTATTGATATTCCAACTCATAGAATTAATAAATTAATGTGTAACCCAGTTCTATTTACTATGTAGATTTTATCGCTGCTATATATACTGCTGGTGTTGCAAAACTTATGAGCATACATGTAGCGTCTAACACGTGGCGAGTTGAGTCAAAACCGACTTGTTTACATCGGGATTAAACTAGCGTGTGATAGAGTATAGACTAAAACATTTAATACTATGGACACCAAGCAGTTCTTACTATCCAATCCTGCAATTAATTTTAACCAAACACTTCATACGTAAAATGTGATAAGATATTATTTTACAAAGTCCAATTCCCTACAAAATTATTGGACCTCATTTTCATATCAAACAAATAAAAGGAAGGACACTTAGTTTTCGTATAAGAAAGCATAAGTATGATAAGAACGCTAAGCTGAATAAGTTTATAAGTATATGTTAATAATTTTTACTCTTTATAAGCTTGTTATTTTTAATAAATACTACGCAAGGTTTTACTGCTCTTTATAGTTATTTAAATGTCAGAGTAAATATCTGGGAGAGATTAAATCCTGTATAAAACATATATTTTTTAATAAAAAAAACTATGTTCCCATTTGAAAGCATCTATTTTAATAATAAAATTAGTAAACTTCAATTAGAACGATTAGTTCGAAAATGGCTAAACGTAAAAGTGAAAATTAAACTGTATCTTTATCTTTATAGCACACCAAAAATGAATTACACGAAAATAAAGAGATAATTCGAATGGCTCGATTTATCAGCTTTATGACAAGCGAATCATTAAATATACTCCAAAAATATAAAAGCGTAATAAAATATTTTGATAGGGAAGAGTCAGTTTAAGTGCAAAAAATTCATGAAAATACTTTGCCTTGCAGCTTCAGAATATTTTTAATTGAATATTTATATAATTAGTATCAATTAGAATATGTCTAAGGCAGACATATTTCAGTGAACAGCAGACATATTTCATTTCAGTGATTAAAAATGCTCGATATGTGAGCAATTGGTGAAAGGGCAGGCAGGCCATAATTTCATTATCTTCCACCCATCATATGATATGGCCCATGATATGGCCAATTGAAGGAATGAATTTGGTCTTTCACATAATTCTAATAAAATATATCTAACTGTTACATTCTCATGACTTTATCCGTCTACTACATTTTACTTTTACACAGCTTAAATAAATGCGAAAGCTTCATATTTAGTTACTTCATATCAATCGAGATCAACGTTTGCATAATATGTTAATTACAAAGAAGATGGAGAAAACCTGTTCGAAAATTTATAGGTTTTTCGGTATATTCTGGTCGTAAGAGTGACTTTGGCGGTGCGAGAGGGTGGAGGTGTATACAGTATAAATTGTTTTGAATCCTATACATCTGTTTCTTCGTTCCGAACTTATGGATTACTCAGGGGATTCCTTAAGAGAAAAGCATTTTCTCTTAGGCTTCTTTTATCTTTGGCAGTTGTCACTAATGTTGCTGCAGATGCATCACATGATGATGCAAGGGAAAAGTTTTGCTTATTGCTTAGAGAGGAGTTAGGAAAACTTGCAGGGAACTTTTGAGTAGCTGCAGATATCTTCCCGAAGAAAAATGTTGCTCCCAACTGTGTAATCAGCAGTGTATTTTTAGCTAAAAGGGTAACTTGAAAGGAAAGAGATCTCCGCTAACGGAAACGAACGGGTTCTTTCATTTTGATTCTCAAGGGATTAGTGGATACTTCTGAAAACTTAACACTGTTCTACAATATTTCTTTTTACAAAAACACGTTAAAAGGTACTAACGCTGTTGTGTAAACAACAGATGCCCGAAAAAGGAATAGGGGACATTTGGGTAACATTTGCACAAAATTGTCACCTTTCAGCTGTCGCCTTAGAGGATGTGGTGCAGGCATATCCCAATTTAGGGATTTATATGTTAACACAGCTGTTCATGTCAGTTAATACAGTTCTTCAGTCTACAGCATAAGAAGAGAGGTCCATTATAAACATCATGAACGTCATTAAATTGAAATTTTGGAACCTTTATATTCTTAGAAGTGTTGCTGTGTGCACATATTTACTGAAAACCTGAAGTAATTAAGATATTTATCTAATAAAAGGAAGACAATTAGACAAATTTAAAATACCGTATTAAATGGAGCTTCAGTTGAAAATTCTGATTGATATATTCAAAAGACATTAACAATGACAAATTTACAACTGTATATAAAATACACAGTATACTTACTCGTCCATAAGTATTCCTCCTGTTTAAGCTACTTTACTTCCTAGTAAAGAGCAGAAGGAAACGAAGTTAGAAAAATTATTGCTTTCAAGCACTCAAGCACTTAAATTTAGGTAGAATATGGAATAGATATAGGATATGGAATAGATAGAGTCAACCCGAAAAATTCATTTTCATGGTCGGGATTTGAAACAGTGATCACCTGGTTTCCATCCAGTCACTCTTACCCATTGAGTTACCATGGCCAACGTGCCACCCTGACATTAAATTCTCCAATTGACTTAATTTAAAATATAGCTTTAATTTCTCATACCTTATAGGTGTTTTGATAATGATACGTGATTTGCAAGTTTGTAGGTATGACCTGTTGTGTCATTGAAGTTTAGTTCATTGAAGCAACAGCACTGGAAGAAGTAAATTCTTAGTTTAAATCCCATCTATGTTACTGCATTTTTCTCAAACTAATTCCACCTTTAAAATGCATAGGAGATTTTTTGCCAATGTATGCTTTGCTTAGCGGAATTGTGGTTAATGTTTAAATTCATATTGCTGAAATATTAATTTTAATTAAATTCAATATAAATTTATAAATCCTACATTAACTGTACTTAACCACTTGACTCCTTGCGGTATTTTTGTGAAATATAGTTTTAGAAATTTTAATAGACTGGTCTAAGACGAGGTTGTAGCTTATTATCTACTCCTTTTAGTATATATATATATGGACGACATTCTAAATGAATGGAAGATTTTAGTAGACTCAGGAATCAAAATAAAATAAAATATTTATATTAATACCCTGCTGTTTGCGGATGACCAAATATTGATTCATCGGAATGAAAAGCAACTACAGAAACTAATGTATATTCTAAATAATATAGTACAAATGTATAATTTTAAAATATCAGAAGGAAAAACAAGTACGGCTTTTAAAGAAAATTATAATGTAAGATCAAAAATTGTTTTAGGAAATAAGATTTTAGAACAAATATCGAGTTTAAAATATTTAGGATGTAACATAAGTTTTAGAAACAATGCTGATATAGAAGAAAAACTAAACAAATTCCGAGAATATGTGGGACAATCCAAAGAACTTTTTAAAAACAGAGTGAGAAAGGATACAAAAATGAAAATGTATAAGGTAATGGCTATTCCAACTTTACTATATGGAAGCGAAACCTGGGTGCCAACACAAAAGGATTTAAATAAAATACAGACTGCAGAAATGAAATTTTTAAGAAGTGTAAGGTTATACAATATTGTACAAAATTAGAAATGAGGATATTAGAAAGGAATTAGAAATCGAACCAATCCATGGTAAAAAATCAGAACGAAGGCAACAATGGCATGAACATATATTAAGAATGGAGGATGGAAGATATCCAAATGCTGTACTAAACTATAATCTAAAAGGAAGAAGAGACAGAGGACGACCCAGGAAACGCTGGAGAGATCTATGAAGCCGGAACGGGCGATATGCCCAAACCATGGAGTGAAAAGAAGAGAGAAGAAGAAGAAGAAGAAGAAGAAGAAGAAGAAGAAGAAGAAGAAAAGAAAGAAGAAGAAGAAGAAGAAGAAGAAGAAGAAGAAGAAGAAGAAGAAGAGAAGAAGAAGAAGAAGAAGAAGAAGAAGAAGAAGAAGAAGAAGAAGAAGAAGAAGAAGAAGAAGAAGAAGAAGAAGAAGAAGAAGACGAAGAAGAAGAGAAGAAGAAGAAGAAGAAGAAGAAGAAGAAGGAAGAAGAAGAAGAAGGAAAGAGAAGAAGAAGAAGAAGAAGAGAAGAAGAAGAAGAAGAAGAAGGAAGGAAGAAAGAAGAAGAAGAAGAAGAAGAAGAAGAAGAAGAAGAAGAAGAAGAAGAAGAGAAGAAGAAGAAGAAGAAGAAGAAGAAGAAGAAGAAGAAGAATAAGAAGAAGAAGAAGAAGAAGAAGAAGAAGAAGAAGAAGAAGAAGAAGAAGAAAGAAGAAGAAGAAGAAGAAGAAGAAGAAGAAGAAGAAGAAGAAGAAGAAAGAAGAAGAAGAAGAAGAAGAAGAAAGAAGAAGAAGAAGAAGGAAGAAGAAGAAGAAGAAGAAGAAGAAGAAGAAGAAGAAGAAGAAGAAGAAGAAGAAGAAGAAAGAAGAAGAAGAAGAAGAAGAAGAAGAAGAAGAAGAAGAAGAAGAAGAAGAAGAAGAAGAAGAAGAAGAAGAAGAAGAAGAAAAGAAGAAGAAGAAGAAGAAGAAGAAGAAGAAGAAGAAGAAGAAGAAGAAGAAGAAATTTTATTGGTAGATATAGATTAAGGTAAAGGAGAGGACCCCGCAATTGTATCTTTTGGACGTACACCCTCGTGAGGAATGGTTGGTATGAAGGAACTGCAGGAGATTGACGGTCTGCAGAAATTTACGACGTAAACGACAGTGAAGCGTAGAGTTTTCTAACTCGATCTCTTGCCTGGTAGGTGCCTTGACGATTCACCCAAACTGCTGGTGGTTGGATTAGAGGTCCCCTTACAGTGGGAATACCAGTCTCCTCATTGAAGGTCGAGTGTCCACACTCTGACGGAGCCTAGAAGAAATTCAAAATCGCAAGCGTCTACGCCATTTATCCACCGTCAACTAACAAACGTCCTGCAGCTGTTCCATAACATGAGAGGGAGACGAGATGAGAGGAAGGGGGATAGAAAAGGATCTAGTAGAAGATACCATTCGAGTACTGGCCTCGTCATTATGGAAGACCCACATAAAGTAACATGGTCAGGGTGGTAGGCCACTATGGACTGATCTTTCGAATGCGATGCTATCGATGACCGCGGAGCCATTTCATTCTATTCTATAATTATTAGCTCATAAGGAACAACTATACATAATATTGAAGTTGAAAATGAACTGCATATGCAGTATAATATTCAGCTTTAATTAAGGCCAATCACATGATACAGTAAACATGTCATTGCACTGTTTTTGTGGTTAATTAAAATAATAAGAATAACACCTAAGTGTAAATCAAAGTAAAAAATCTCATTCTTTTCCATAATTTACTAATGAAGAACTTATTAGCAATTCGACATTAATTAGGGTCCTAATGAGATCTCCAATTTTTTTGCAGTAAATAACGAGGTTGTTTGGAAATGCTAAGTTCTAAATAGTTGAGGTAGAATTTAAAACTTGGCTGGTTAGTGAATCTGAAAATAGAATAAGACTGATCCGTTCTAAGGGCAGTAGAACGTAACTTTTACTTCAGTGAAACTTTTGTCTTTTGTTTTCTCATTTTAGGGATATATATATATATATATATATATATATATATATATATATATATATATATATATATATATATATGTGTGTGTGTGTGTGTGTGTGTGTGTTATAATATACTTATATGTATATAATGTTTTATTTCTTTCTTGTATCTTTTTTTCTGATTTGTTCGTTTTAATCAAAAGCACAACCGATAAGAAAAACTTAGCTCTATTTGTCTTACTGAGCAAGCGGATAGGTTTCAGGTTTGCACTTAGAGTAGATCTTTTTTTCGAGTTCCTTTGGTCCGGGCACACTATTTTATTTTTTATGTTATTCTGGGTATGTAAGGGAGTACCTAAATGACTCGTCTTCTACCACGAATTCCATGTCAATCATTTTCTATGCCCAACTCTTAAGTTTTCAAAGTTATTCGACCAGGAGTCGGCGGTTGGTAGGTGTCGGCAGGATGGTGAAATTGGGGCCATAAATTTCACCTGCGGTTTGTCGAAACTATAGGCCCACTTTTCGTCCTGGAAGTGTCTCAAATACTTCTTGGACAGCCAGGTGAAGAAAATGGTCCTAATCGCATTTGCATTGGTATTTCACCATGTGGCATTGTTGTGCGGCTGCCACAAGCCGGAGCCGGGCGCGTGGGTGGGAAAGAAAGAGAGAGAGGCTCCAGAGCGTTCTGGAGCGTATATATATACTCCGCAAGGTGTTAGGGCGGCAGTTGAAGTGTACCGCAGTAATTTCATTCATTTGTTTTCGTGCAGCAAAACACCGAGCCAGCCTTGAAGACAGCTGATTGTTAATTTCACATCTATTTACTGCAGCAAAAGTTGTTTTAAATTTCTGCAATCCACATTTCCGAATCTACGTAAACCACAATCATAGTATGCTGATAGATTCATTGTTTCTTTGGGCCTGGAGAGGAATTGTTGCATGGAGTCCTACAGTTCCTCTACGTACTATAGTAGGTAGTGGAGGAAATACAACGCCATTTTGCACCATTAAATTTACACATGCAGTTTTGGTTTAGCTTGATTGAACGTTTTCCTAAACCCATTTATTAGCTATTTTTCCACCTTGTAATCACAATTCCACCGTTTTTAAGTACGGAATGGTCTGATGAAACACTTCAAGATCAAATAATGGCTCAAGGCAAGAAGTGTAAAATATGCGAGGGATATTTTCAAACTAGTCCATTTTTACTAGAGAAAATCACTTTCAGTTGATGGACATGGTGCCTCTTAAAGTAACAAACCAGAACAATGAACACTACCCAGAGGCAAAGATCGTTATTATAGTCCCTTCTATTATACTTCATTATTCGAAGCTATAAAAATGAGAGTGCACAGTTTGGTTTACACTGTTACATTCTATTATAGGAAAGCCTTTGGGGGACATCAACTCATTTTGAACATATGTAAAGAGTTAAGACCCCACCGGAAAGTAAATTCTCTTCTTTCGTGTTTTTCTTCTCCTCTCACGTTTCCAATTCTGCCATAAAAACACTTCTTCCACAGAACCAGCAAGCCTGAGATTCACATAAAGCATAGCACATACTAAATTTAAATGAAAGGATAGTACAAATTCATTAAAAATTAGCGCAGTTAACGCATTCTACTTTTGCGCATTAGTCTAAACATTGTTTTAGGCATTTAGCTTAATTTGCAGTGACGCATCACTGACGTGAGAGTGTTTTTTATAATTCAGAAAGTGGTGCCAAAAATAATTTAAATTAATTTTGCAACCCAATTCTGTATGCAGGAGATTCTTCATTATTTCTCATTAATTTTACTGAGTCCCTAAACCTAAACTGGAACGTTTCCTTTACAAATTTCCTTTCCCAATAAATGACTTCTTCTCTGTATCAACAATGTCCACCGTCTGTGAGGCCGTGTGAAGTGAGAATTGACATTACACACGTTTTAAAGTATTATACATTTAAATAAACTTAACCTGAAAGGAAGATCATTCAACCAAAACACGATTTATAAAATAAGTGACCACGGAGTATTATTTCAATGAACAAGAAAAGCAATATATTTTATAGGAAGTTCTCAGTGCCTCATTTTCTTCCAAATATGAAATGTCGTTTAATATTTTAGTTGAAACATATACTTATTCGGATTGTTTAAAAAATAATTGTTACAATTTGGATTAAATAAGAGAATATGTCACTCAATCCCATAATAAAGGGGAAGGAGAATGTGTTGGAGAACATTCACAAAATTGTATACTTAATTAAAATATTATGTTCCGCTGCCTTATGTTGAAATTCCTAATCATGATATCAGCAGGTTCATTTCACTGCGCTAAACTTACACACTTTACGCATTTCACTTCACTGGCTTTTAAGTTATTATGTTATATTAAAAAACGAATTTCAATAACCAAATACTGCCTTTAAGAAGAAATTAGACAATAGTCGGTATTCTGCTAGAAATGTTTTGTGCATCGCGTCACAAAAACCATGGTGCATGAATAGTTCTTATATTCTGTGAATACTATTTAAAACTACTTGGACAAAGAAAATTAAATGCGTTTTTATTTACTTCTCTCTATGGATATTGTAAAATCTATGAGGGAATGTTTGAAGTTATTATGTACAGTGCTTCTCACGTTCGAGCTTGTTGGTTGTTCGGTCGGTGTATGTGTAATATGCATGTCAAAGGACCGAGCTGGAAATATATCCATAACAATTACTGCACATAATTTAATTACCATTTTTTTAAGTGGTTGAACCTAAGCAAAATAACAATTTAACACTATTCATAATTTAACACAATTTAACAATTTACAATCTACTGTAAATACCTGAATGTTGTAGTGTTTTGTTTTCTAGGAGTTGTGTTTACTGTCTTCCACAGCAAAGAAAGTCTGTGAGGCCTGAGACGCAGGGGGATTACAGAAGGTTCCCACACCCTGCCTGGACAGGTTTATGACACCCCATATCAGTACACTTACAGGCCAATCAAGGGGAAAAAATCTGACGCCTTCTACTTTTGTGAATGAATCTTTTCGGCTTTCGTGTACAGAGTGAATAGGGCGCAGGTTTTTAACGGTTCAACTCCTTGTGTAGCATTTGTTCTGTGTTACAAACTTTCGCTGTCCTTGTCCCAGTGTGTAAGGGTGGCACATTCCTTTCAGGGACCTTCTTTGCTTTGCTGGACAGTAGAAATCCTTAGTATTTGAAATGCGCTATACGAAAATTTATTTCATTACTTCATTCTTTGAAATATAAATTTAACACTTTTAAATACTTTTTATCATTATTCAAATATTTTAATTTATGTTTTCGGTATCAAGGGACCTTTACTAATAAGTATTATAACACTTTTTAGCATTTTCTCTGGGCTTCAGAAAACCTTAACAATTAAGTGATTAAAGAACCTAAAACATTCATATGTTTACGCTCTTGACCGAGATGATACTTCCCCGAGTGTTTACTTTAAGAAGGTTTCAAGCGTTCTCCTCGAAGGTATTGTATTGATTGACCCACAAGAAGATGAAAAAAGATGTACGAAAGAAACGAAAGAAACTTTAGCTTTTGAACATTTCATCTGTTTGCGCGACAACGTTTTCTTATTCTTTCTGCTTGCATGGTCTCGAAAAAAGTTTGACAGTGTCAGGATCTACTCGTTCGGAAAGAAAAGGATATATAGAGCATCCCTTTGCACTTTCAGGAAATTATCTCTTCGAAATATCTGGTAAATTGAAAACTTGGAACACAAGGAGTGCTATATCTACGTCACTGATATCGTTGTTACAGGACGCAAAGGAGGACAGTTTAGTCAACCGTATATCTGATACAAAAATAGTAAATGATTTTAATTACTGGGAGATAGTTATTTTGTATTAAATTTATTTAATGTCGCTTTAACTTAGGAGTTAGTTATATCTGAATATATTTAACACAGAAGGTTAAATGCATGTGACTTTCTTTTACCTTCTATCATTTAGTAATGTTTATATAAAGTGTTCCTGATAAAATTTATAAATACAATGGCAACAGTGAGAGTCAGTTTGTTTAAGAACTGGATGCAGTGCACTGGCCTTAAGCATTTTATTTTTCAACGACGTTGTCAATTGTCAACATCGTACCAGCACCGCCAGTGTGCTACAATTTAGCACCGCAGGAGTTCTTCTGCATATAAGTAAACCTATATGCCAGTATACCTATATGCCACCGGAAAACCGTCGGTCTGGGCTGCGTTTTAACCCGTGAACTTGGAATCAATAGAACTGGCCTATCCAGATCGACGTCCTGGCCTGAAATAACTGAAAAACCGAGGGGATAAGAATTGAGGAATTCGAATAATTAATAAGAGATAACTATAGCGCGATCCATATAAATCTGAACCATTTCCATATTCCATAACCTTTGAACTAATAATAGGACACACGTGCAGCTTTGGGAGAATATAATACACAGTTGGGAGATTACATTAAACTATTTACATCTCAGAGAAAATGTTGGAAGCGTCCTCCACCAGCAGTTATGAATCGTTAGCCAGGTACGTATTGTCACCTAATTATCGGAAGGCACGGCCAGCTAGCAGCAGCGTAGGGCCAGACGGGAAGCATTTATGCCACCCCTACCCATTTGTTTCGTGTCACTAACTGCGAGGGATGATTAGAAGAGCGGCACGGGCTCTGTACCGTCTCTTTCCCCTCCCCTGACGTCTGGAACCTTCGGGATGATTCATTGAATCACGGGACTTCCAGAAACGGCGATCTTCCCTATATAAGGCCTGCAGTTGGCGAGTCAGTTCAGTTCTTGGCGAGCAGCCGTGAGGAGCGCCCAGTTAGAGAACGGACTGGAAGACAGTGTACGTGCATCGGAGGAGTGTGCGTAATTGCGAGTGCAGTGTGGAACTGTCATGGACGAACTGATGAATTGTAATTGTGTGCGCTACGTAATTCTATGTAATCGGCAAGTGTTCCAACTGTAATTCGGTGGAAATAAAGAACATTTTGAGTTTTTGCAATTGGATTTTTAATTTCACGAACCCACAAAGTCACAGCATTTAGAAGTCAATTTACGGGTGTGGGGGTCCAAAACTCTACCTCAAATTATTTACTTTTAATAAATAAGCAATCAGGGATGTGCTTTTATCATGTTAGTAAAAAATAAAAGACACATGTAATATATTATATTCACATGACTTTCTCCACCCAAGCTTCTACAAATTGTTCTTAGAAACGATTGATTTTGTCTTATTTCTTTGGATAAAGTCTGCAGAAAGGCCTTGCACATTGCATATTTTTTGTTCTTATACATGGGATAAAGTGATATAAGCAGCAATCAGATACTTAAGAGGCGAACCACTGTTTGGTGCATTTGTAGTGTCAGTTCTCCTTGAATGAGGAAGGGTATAGGAATTTAGAAGTTAAAAATTAGATACCTTTAAGCAAGTATCTGGGAATTCTAATTAACAAATTATGATATATCGAAATTGGGTAACTTTACAACACATTATTGTAATTGACAATATTTGCGTATTTTAATAAGTTCTACAGCTGCTGTGCAGTAACTTTTCGTTTATCTCTTAAATTACTTCATGTCTGCCTGACAGTGAATAGAGATGTTAAGATGAGAAGCTTGAATAAACTTTTCTGATTTATTTAAAATTAAGTTCTATTTCAAATGTTTATTAAAAGTTTGAAATGATAATTCATATGGGGGTCCGCACCCCCTGGATCCCCCTTAAATACGTCCCTGGTTGGTCCCACTAAAGTTCATATGGGCTCAAGACATTTTTGGAGCAGCTGGATGATATCGAATTGAGAGAAGGCTATTTCCAGCAAGATGGAGCAACATGCCATACATCTAATGACTCCATGGAACTTGTAATCAGTTTCTTTGATAATTGAATAATCTCAAAAGGTCTGTGGCCTCCCAGATCCCCTGACCCAACCTCATCGGATTTTTCTTGTAGAGATATCTAAAAAATAGGCAACGGACAATTGGTATATTCAAGGAATCCATTCGAACCGAAATAAGTGATATTGGCGAGGATACTCTGCGTAAAACTACAGAGATTATGGTGAAACGAGTGCAAACAAGTATAATGCTGATGGAGGACACTTCTAACATTTTCTCTGAGATGTAAATAGTATACTGTAATCTCACAATTGTGTATTATATTCTCTTAAATTTGCACGTGGGTCCTATTATTTGTTCAAAAGTTGTTGTTGGCCTATTTAAATAGTTCAGGTTTATATGAATCGACTTTAGAAACTGCGTATGTCATAAACATATTATTTGAAATAAATTGTGTATTTCAAGGAGTAGTACATTATGTGCGGTACATTTCTGTGTATCACTTAACGTTTATCAGGTATATGACATTTGTAACGAAAAACTTCTTCCGAATGAAGATATCTTCTCAGTTAACTCCAATTACATCAACGTATAACTTTATTGTATGGTATTTTAATCAAAATTGTTTAATCAAAATTACAGGTGTAGGTCCTTGTTTGTCCATGTAAGCTGACCCTAAATATCCAACTTTGGTAACTATGTGATTTTTCATTTTAAATTATGTTTACATAGTAGCATAAACACATAGGGATCTTTTACTAGACAGGCTCTTATGATGGAAAGGTAGAATCAGAGTAAAAATTCAATGCCATTGCCGGGATTTGAACCACGGATCTTCCGGTCTCCGTTCTGCTGCTGAAATTTTCACTCTGACTCTACCTTTCCATACATACCTTTCGGCTTAAATACGGCTAGTCTGAAAGAACAATTAATTTCCATTAATTGACATAATAGTAGTCCGAAGTATAAAGCCCGGGCCTTAAAGTACTTACAGCAGAGAAAGTCGCCATTGAGTTAATTGTCTCATGCATTTATGTGAACTCCTAGTGGTTTACCGTGAAAAGAACTAATCATTTAGAGAGTTTAGTATCGTGCTGGTATGTCAGTCATGGTAGGGCAATGGTTTAGAGCAGCCGGATAGAGACCGGAAGTCCCGTGGTTCAAATCCCAGCAATGGCATAGAATTCTTCGCTATAACTCTACCTTTCCATACTTCGGCCTACACAAAGCTAATGTGAAAGAGCAGTTACTTTCCAAGCTCTTGTGAGTTTCAAGGTCTAAAACCGTCTTTTCCAATAAAATCTCAACATTTAATTTTTCGATGGAATGCATCACTTCCTTTGTGTAGTGTAGTAGTATGGAACATGAAACGATTTAAACGATCATTTAAATATATTTAATAATTTAAATAAGTAAAACGAATTATTTGGAATATTGAACAATGGTACGAAAAAGTTATTATACAAAATTTATGAAGAAATGTATAAAAGTTGATTGATGTTGATTAGTGGTTTGACTTCCATGGTGAAAGGACGTGTGAGTAAGTCCGCAAAAAGGCGCTCATGTGCAAAGACAATTTTTTTTTGTAACAATATATGTATCAGTATATTTTACTTGGTACAACAGAAAAGTGATTATTGATGAACATTTAAAAGGATTGATCCAGAGAATATTGATATCGATTGATTTATGTTAAAAAAATTTTTTCTTAATAAACCTCAAAGTTTGGAAATTCGTTGGGGAAATTATAAATACGAGGGCTGGTCAATAAAGAATGATCATAATTGTTTCTTTCTTTTTTTTACGGTCAAAAATTTTCGCACTAAAATTAAATCTTATTATATTCTGTGGCATATACCTCTTATATTCCAAACAGCTAGTTTCAGTTCCTCCGATATTCCGAATCTTTTGTCCTTTTTCTGAGCTGGGATCGTCATAATATTTATCCGGCCATTTCTATTTCCTTGAAGAGATTGAGTCTATCATATGTACCATCCCCAAATGAAGGACTGCCTCTTCCGCCGTCATGAATGTCGGCGTTGAGGTCTTCACCCAGTTAACCCGGGGATGGGACCTCCATATGTATATCCCCTGGAGATAGGGTGTCCCAGTATTTAAGCCCCAAGGTACCGGGCTCCTCGTTGGTCCACAGGTCCAACAAAATTTAAATTGGAGAAATCCATAGAAAAAGATAACAGAGTAGAGATTAATTTAGGACTAAGACAGGGGTGTCCATTGTCAACTACCCTATTTAATATATATTAATGACGCAGTTGTACGATGGCAAACTATGCTCGGAACACATTTTAAAATAAAGGGGAGAAATGTTGATACATTCCTGTTTGCTGATGACCAGATTTTAATTGCGGAGACGGAAGATAACTTACAAAGAGCCATACATGAATTAAATAATATTACAAGAGAATATAATCTTAAAATTTCATATGGAAAAACAATAATGGCTTTTATAGGAACGAACCATTTGAGAGCAAAAATTTGCATAAATGATAAACTCATCCAACAACAAAGTTATTTTAATTACCTTGGCTATATTTTGTCATATACCAGTAATAGAGATATACAAAACAAAATAAACAAATTCCAAACAATATGTGGCACAATAAAAAGAACTTTTAAAAATTGTAAGCGTCAAACTTTGTTAAAACTGTATAAAATAATGGCGATCCCAACCCAGCTTTATGGGTGTGAAAACTGGGTCTTGACTATCTCACAACAGAAGAAAGTGGAGGCTGCTGAGATGAAATTTCTTAGACAGATGGCAGGTTAATGACTCATAGACAAGAGAAGAAACGAGGATGTTAGAAGAGAATTGAGAATGTAACAATCATTGCATACAGGCAAAAATGGCAAGATCATATGCAGAGAATGACCGAAGACCGTACACCACAAATAGTATGCAAGTGAAACATGTAGGTAGAAGAAATGTTGGCAGGCCACGAATGAGATGGTCCGATCAATTTACTTGAAGTCGGAACGGGTCACAAGGCTTATACCGTGATGATGATGATGATGATGATGATGATTACATTCTGTTAGCTTAATGTGAAACAAAGACGGCGTAGTGGTTTCATTGTTGGTACTCCTGATTTCCTCCTGTGAGAACCAGGCAAGTTCAGACATGTTCAGTATCGCCAGACACTGCAATGGAGGTAACGTGCAGTTAAAGTTGATGTTAGAGGAAGATCCGGAGTTTCTTTGAAACGTAATCACTGCTGATGAAACTTGGCTACATCATTTTGATTCTGAGAGCAAACAGCAAAGCTCAGCGTGGAAATCTGCTGCAGCAGTAACCCTCAAAAAGCTAAAGCGGTTGTTTCTACTGGGAAAGTTATGGTCATCTCATTCTTTGATATACATGGAATGGTTTATCAGTATGTTGTACCTGCACACACATCAGTAACTGGACAATACTACAAGGATGTCCTGTAAACATTGCAAGTCCATATCAGGCACTAAAGACCACATTTCCATGAAGCAGGCTGGATGCTGCACCACGAATATGCGCGGCCGCATATTGCCCATGCTGTTGCTGAATATGTTGCAAAATTCAAGGAGAAGTGCATCCCTCACCCTCCCTATAGTCCGGATTTAGCCCCATATTCTCTAATTTGAAGAAACGCCTTCGTGGGAGGCATTATCCATCATTAGAAGCAGTGGTGAAGGCTGCGGAGGCGATTTTGAAGGATCTCTCAAAAATGGTTTCCAGCATGTCTTTGAAGACTGGCAGATACCCTGGGAGATGTGCATCGCATTCAGGGGAGACTATTTTGAGAAGGACCATCAAAATTATGAGGATGAGTAAAGGTACGCTGTCAAAAATAAATTGAGATCATTGTTTATTGAACAGCCCTCGTAATCTTTTATTTAAAAC
>CM060952.1:175134517-175327017 GCA_030765055.1 Mantis religiosa
ATAATAATAATAATATGAACGTTGTTTAGAGTAGTTTATATACAGGAGGAGGTAATTATTAATAGCGAGAACTACTCCTTTTTAGGAGTGTCAGGGAAAGTAATTAACAATTTAATGAAATAGCGGTTATTTTAAACTTTAGCAAATCTTCCTTGATGTATGACAGGTGATGAATAAATAGCAATACGTTTATCAATAATTCAAACGCTGCTACCTTTAAGATCAAGTAACATTTACCATTTTGATCCCAAAAGAATAAAGACTTCATCCATTAACTCAAGAAAATGCAATAATACACATACATTGATGTTTTGAACAATTCAACATGTCTTGGGTAAATTTACTAAAACGTTCAGCTCAATTTGATGTCTCTCCAGTGGTAACAAAATGGGTATCTCTCAGATATCTTAAGTTAGACCCTCTAAACGGTAATTAGTTATAATTTCGTAATAATTTAATTCTGCTAATATGGAGGTTGTCTTTAAAAAGGCTTATTTTTCTCTAATTTTGTTCTTTTCTCCAAACTTCTGTACCTTTATGTGTACATATACGTTTATTTATAACTTAGATTTAAACATTAAGTGTATGCAACATCAAAACGATTTGTCTAAGTATCTTGCTTCAGCAACTTCCCTTTGTATTTCATTTAACTTATTACAACGTTTTACTATATAACTTTTGGTATCGAATGCTACAAATCCGAAAGAATCCTACTATCCTTAACGTCCATATTATTGTTTGATGTTACTTTAAACACACACACACACACACACACACACACACACACACACACACACACACACACACACACACACACACACACACACACACACACACACACATACACACTCACTCACACACGCACGCACGCACACACACACACTTAAACTCACACACATTTAATATGACGCAATTCATTAAAACTAATTAATGAGCTTCATTGTTTATAGTGAGAATTGTTAAAGAGAAAGTGAATTGTTAATTTGATACCTTTTGAGTGCAAAGTAGAAGGTGGTTAGGCATAAACGTAATTTTTGTGCATCTAAATATTCAATTGCTTACTCTACAGTGCTGTATATTGTTCAGTGTATCTATTCATAGAAGATAAGGGAACTTCATTAGTCCATGTACCTTAAAGCCTTATCCCGCCTCTTCCACACCCTCTTTTCCTTCACTACTGGCAAACGTACTCCTTTGAATTGTAATGTGCAAGTCTTGTGCAATGCAAGGTTAAGCAATACAAATATCTGCTATAATAGATACACTGTTTCGTAATTCCAAGAGATCCTTTAAGCCGAAGAAGCCTATCCTATTTATTTGCTGATAAGAATTTACACGCAATGCTGGTGCATACTGAATTGGTTCGTATACCGTTATAAAAACGTAAATGACAATTTCTTCAAAAGCAGGAAGATAAATGATCTCGTTAAAAGAGGAACTATTTTGAGCTTCCACAGCAATGCATTCCATGAGAGTGCACGTGACCGTTTAGGGATACGAGTAAAGTTACGTAAACATACATTATGACTCAATAGATAGGTTGTTCTGAAATAATTATTAATTAGTTGTAGGATCTACCTGAATGTTGACGTGGATTCAAATAGATTTGCACTGTAATCCAAACACGAATACATTTTATCACCTTGTTGTCACGTAGTGTGGCTTGAAAATTTCCCGACTACTTTCTGTAGTAAAATTATTATTAGCCATGGTTAAGTCAAGTCCAGGCGCCCTCTCGCAGCTACTTTTTTCGATTTTTTCCCTTCCTTTATCTTCCCCTCTGGCTTTCTTCTTCGTTGGTAGCTTCCTAGCATCCATTCATTCTTTGATGCAGAGAAATCATCCCTTTTATTCTTCTTCTTCTCGTCGCAAGTATAATGTGAATGGGGATGCTTTCTCTTTCTTAGTATCAAGTGTGTGTATGAGGAGGGGGGGTATAGCAGGGGCTAGTGAGTAAGGAGGTTGAGCCCGCTATCCTTTCTTCTTTCCTCTGTAATAGCGGGCGAGTCACAAATTGCATTTGCTTGTTTCCCTCTCGGCAGCTGGTGTTTCGACGATGCCAGATGGAAAAGGGAAAGTAGAGATGAGACGGATCTTTCCAGAAAAGAACCGGACCAAAATGACGAAAAGAAATGAAAAGGAGATGGAATAATACCGAATAAAAAAAAAAAGCACAACGAAAAAAGTGACTGAAAATATAAACGGGCGTTTTATATCTTCTCCGAATCCTTGTCAGTGAATCTGTGTAGGAACGAGTTCAAACTGCGTTTCCAAAAGAATACTTCTATTGCAGATAAGAGCATCAGCTGCAAAACTCGCTTTTTCGCCTGGAACGAAGATTACTCAAAGTGCCTCTGCCTTGTCGCGAAACGAGAACCATTTTCGTGAACAAATAATACAACAAACAAAAGTAACATCAACGTTGCTTCGTTAGCACAACTTGGTAGAAGAAATTGCTTATTCATTACATGCAGCATTTATCACTGGCAGGATAATCGTGATGTTGACATTGCCAAAGGAATGGTGCTGTCCGAAATGTAAACAACATGCAAAACTCAGGTGTTGTTTTCATACTTCGTGAGGTGTTGTAGCCGCCGGTAGACGAATTGCTGCTTTGTGATCATGCATTTTTGATTGGTTGAGGTTAGGCTAATGAGGGAAGAAAACGTATGTTTCATCTGGCAGCATTACAGCACCAACAAGTTATAAAACATGCTCAGTTTCTTCTCGGGCAACAAGCCAGGTGAAAAGACGATCAGATATCGACGTTTCGGGATTGCGCATCCCTCCCATCATCAGGATATTTATAAAATGTTATAACCTCAAATGAAATACTGGATATAACACAAATATAAACAGACAAATCACTATCAAAATTCGCATTACTGAACAAAAGACTGTTTCAGTAAATTAAATGCCAGGTCAGTAGATGGCGTGAGTATAGAAAATTGTGTCAAAGAAACGTAACTACTTAACTTGATTATCAAGCTGTAGTGATCTTTGCTTCTTAAATCAACGGATTTCCACTAACCAGCCTTACTTCATTCTTTGGAAAACTGAATTGCAATTGAATGGCACGACTAAGATTTGAACCACGGTTCTTCATAGCATTGCTCTTATCGCTTTAGTTACAATGTCGACATCAAAACGTGCAAAATATTAAAGCGTGGAGATCACTCAATATATATTCAAATACTTAGACATAAAAATTTCTATGTTTGAGATACTTCACCCCCTTACCAAACCTCGTTGTCACGAATTCATAATAAATACTTAAGGGTATCCATCCGTGAACAGTAAGTTCATCTTGTGAACATCGTCGCTGTACCAAGATTGGATCATATCGTCATTTTATTGTACATGTAATTCTGAAGAGCAAAGTATAATTAATTGGAGAAAATGCTGTGTATTTATTCACAATAATTTATTTCAGTTCTCTTCCGAAAATATCGAAGTGGATCACTCTTGGCATACTCTACGCAATTAACTCACCTCCAGTGTGAACCATATAAACCTGAACCAATAATAGGACACACGTGCAACTTTCGGAGAATGTAATACACAATTGGGAGATTACATTACACTATTTACATCTCAGAGAAAATGCTGGAAGTGTCCTCCACCAGCATCTATGGATCATTGGTCCCATTTACTTTGATAAGATTGGAGACACTGAAGTTTTATATGGATATCATCAAGACATTTGTGGAGCAGCTGGATGATATCGAATTGAGGGAAGGTTATTTCCAGCAAGATGGAGTGACGTGTCAGACATCTAATGACACCATGGAACTTGTAACCAGTTTCTTTGATAATCGAATATTCTCAAAAGGTCTGTGGCCCCATATCCCCTGACCTAACCTCACTGGATTTTTTTTCTTGTGGGGGTATATAAAACAGAGTGTACAAGAATAGGCCACGGACAATTGATGTTCTCAAGGAATCCATTCAAACCGGAATAAGTAACATTGGCGAGGATACTCTCCGCAAAACGTCAGAGAATATGGTGAGACGAGTGCAAACATGTATAGATGCTGGTGGAGGACACTTCCAACATTTTCTTTGAGATGTAAATAGTGTACTGTAATCTCCCAATTGTGTATTATATTCTCCCAAAGTTGCACGTGTGTGATATTATTGGATCAAAAGTTATGGCCTATTGAAGTGGTTCGGATTCATATGGATCACACGATGGTTAAAATATTTTTATGTTATATTATAGTAACTAGCCAAAATCAACCTTACTATTAAAGTATATAAAACTAATAAATGTTTAAAAACGATCCTTAACTGGTCTAGTCAGAGCAGTTACAGAGGTTGGTGATGGATAACTTAAAAAAAGTACTACATCACAAGTTTCATTCCATTATATGATGGACTTTTACTGTCTTCAAATACTTGGTAAACACTCATCCAATTCAAAACAGCAAGGGAAAAATGTATATAAACACTGGTCTTAAAATAATTTGCAGAATTATAAGATAAATTTGAAGGAATTTTTTTCATATTTCCCTGGAAAACCTAAATTTATGTTCCATACTATCGCGTGCTCTATTGCAAGTTTAACAAATATATTCGTTGAAAACAAATCAAGAGGTCAAACAGACCATGCAATGAATCGCCCTCGACAAACCCATCTATTTAAAATTTTCATTTAAAAAGGTCTCGTAGGTATTCCAATGAAATGAGCTGGGGTAGTAGCATCGCATGATAAACACATTTGTTGCATGACCTCCAGAGGTACATCATCAATTAGCATTTCATTTCTTGGAAATCATGTGTACATCATTGCACTCAGGCTGAGAGAAATAAATAGGGAACTATGATCTCGTATAAGGTGATCATGAATTAATGTTCTACGCTGGACGTTTAGGCAGAACCACCATGTCCTCCCTGTCGTACCTGGTAAGAGTTTTTCATAGACCTAGTTTTGAGTATTATGAAAATGAGGATATCGTCGCTCGTGAATATACCACCTAAGTGATCAAGGTGCATGCTAAGAAATTCATTAACATGTGTAACTAATTTATTGTTTTGGCAAGGGTTCCACGTTGGGACGCCAATTTGAAGCAACAATGTATGTGGCGAACAATGTTCCACGTTGGTGCTACTTTGAAGCTATTATAATATGTGGCTCAGGGTTAGGCAATGAGGTTAATCTCAGGATATGCGTGGATATGTGTGAGAAGGGTGGTTTTATTGACACTGGAATGCCCGTTTCAAACTGATTTATTGACTGCTTGTTTTATCCGAACATCAAACTTGAAGTTGTCGACCAAGGGTTACTAATATCCCTGTTTAGAGTTACTGAAGGCCGAATGTTTATTACTCGATAAACTTTATTCGTTCCTCACGTATATACAAATATATTCTCTCATTTCTGGTATGCCTGGCCCAAGACAGAACAAGAGGATTGCCCTAATCGCCCTCACGCCTCAGACTGTTTCAATGGCTTGCCAGCCACTAAGTGTCTGAATGACCACAGATGCGCGTGGGTGTACATGTGACTTTCACTTTCTCGAAACCCTCTTTTCACACAAAGATTTCCTTTGTGGCTATTTTGTCGTCATTATGAATGATCCGAAGAATGCCCTATTCATACAGTCAATTGCCATCCTTTAGAAATCTGCTAAAGACACTGTTTCTTACGTTTCTTTTGTTAAAATAACTTATTCACCCAAACTGCTATTCGACTCAACTGCCCTTGCACGTGTTGTAACAAAATACCAACATTCCTTTGACATCCATCATGATTCTTTATACATTGCAATTCTTAATTTCGGTATCACATGATACAGTTCTTTAACTTGAGATGGCAGAGAGTCTTCTTTACTCAAGTTCCTCCAAATTTAGTCCTTGAAAGTAATACGGATACACAAAATTTTCATGTAGAATTCTACAGAAAGTCATGTAACTAACGTCGTCCTTTACTTCAATCAATCTTTGATATCTGATGTGTTTACATCTACAACTAGAATAATTTGCTTTGCACAGTCAATGCTTCATACCTCTCTTGGTCTTCCAACATCCGAAACACTCCTCTCAAATGAGCCAATCTCTTTCACGCAATGGTGCATTCCTGAGAATGTAAACAATGAAACCACCAGACGCGCTTGCCCTTCTACTCAAAGCTCAAGTGTTCATGATGCATTTCTATCTACACGATCACACATATACTATATATAATATATATATACATCAAAATATTTACTCACACAATACACATTCTTCCACCTTCTTTTCTGTACAACTAATATGTGGCAGGACAATTTTAATTCAATGAACCATTATTAGTGAGAGCATATGAGAGAATCATCATAATAATTTTGCAAATACAATTGTCAGAAACATGTTCAATTGAAGGTTTCTATGTTTTATGTTGAGAGGTCATCCTTTAACTATTTGATACATTCTGTAGGAGGTTTCCAACATTCAACAAAAATGGAAAAGACTTACGTTTCCTCACGGGTAATTTTTTTTTTTTTTAATTTACGTCCTCCAACGTTAAGTCTTATCGGACGATGAATGGAACGGGTGAAATGATGCTCAAATGAGCCCAGGGTCCATTGAGCTTAGAGGTACCCTGCATTCATCTTTCAGAATAAGGGATAACCCCAGAAAAACCTTATCCAGATAATTGGCGCTGACCGAGATTCGAACTCGGGACCTCTTCAACATGAGGCAGACATGCTACCACCATGCTACCGAGGCGGGCTCTTATGGTAAAAATAATCTTACAAAATCATATTCCTTGCTTTCAGATTCTACCGTGAAGAATACATAAGCGCAGTAGCGGGTAATGATGAGATTACGATGAATTAAGGTTATTAACGTCAAAGGAGTTAACGTGAAGCTAGGAAGTACTGTTAAATAAAAGTCAAATTAGTGTTTACCAATGAGAACGGAAATGACTCTTGATTGGCAGCAGTATCTATTATTTCATGCTACTGCTTCACGCAAATTTGTTCGAATTACTAGGTTGCACCAAACTTAACGCAACGGGAAGGAAGAATTTCACGTTGCGTCGTGTGAAGTTTTAAGTCAGTTAGGTGAACCTCAAGGGTCACGAAAGCCAACAGATGCTGAACACATCTCCTCCCCGTAACGGTTGGATGATCGCCTACCTAGCGTGTGTGGGCGTGAAGCCGGCAGTCGAATTGGCAGGTCCTGGCCCTATATGGGCTGTCGCACCCTGGGTTATGTTATGTTAGGTAAACCTCAAATAGCAACATTTAATACAATGCAACCGACCTTTATACCGAAATTAAAGGATTTCAATAAGTAAAGAATCGTGATAGATTTGAAGGAAATCTTGTATATTTGTGAAACGCATGCACATGCAGTTGAGTTGAGTTGTTTTAACAAAAGAAACATAAGAAGGGGGGTTTCTTAGCAGGGTTCTAAAGGAGTAATACTTGACTCGGTTTGAATAGGCATTCTTCGGACCCTTAATAATGGCATGAACGAGACTAATAATCACAATGGACAAAATAGTCACAAAGGGAATCTTTGTGTGAAAAGACAGGGCTTCAGAAGTGAAAGTTATACACCCACTCGCAACTGTGCCAAGTAAGGACACAGTCCGCGGCGTGAAGCCGATTAAGGCAGTCTTCTTCTGTCTTGGTCGTATGCAGATCAGAACCGGTGGCAAGATCTGTCGGTTCATACGTAACTATTTAAGTATTATCGAGTAATAAGCATTCCACATACAGTGACTCTAAACAGTGATATTGGTAACACTTGGTCGACAACTTCAATTTTGATGTAATGATAAAAAGAAGCAGTCATTAAATCAGTTTGAAACATGAAAGCATGCCCTGAGAGTATCCTCATTGCTCTACCCTGCGCTACCCATCGTTATATTTGCATTAAACTGTCGCAAGAACAAAATTTAAAGACGCACTTACCATTTATTGATTATTATAAAGCTTTTGACAAAGTCTCAAGAATCATACTGTGGAAAATTTTAAATAATAAAGGAATACCTTTACAACTAATTGAAGTTATAAAAAGTATGTACATTGACACAAAAATAAAAATAAAAATAAATAAAAGAACCAGTAATAGTTAATGTTGGCGTAAGACAAGGTTGTCCTTTAACAACCGCACTTTTTAATTTGTATGTTGACGAAATAGTAAGGATTTGGTCGAATAAAGTCAGTGGAGGCATTAATGTATCAGGAGCTAAATTGAAAACTCTATTGTATGCAGATGATCAAATAATAATGGCCACAAATGAAGATGACCTGCAGAAAATGCTGTATAGTCTAGATAAAATTGCTGCAGAATATGGAATGAAAATATCAGCAAATAAATCCAAAACCACGGCATTTAAAGGAATTAATCCAGTAAGATCAAAAATAGTGTTAGATAACATAATAATTGAGCAGAAATCACACTTTAAGTATTCAGGATGTAATGTCTCGTACCAAGGGGAAGCTGATATAATAGAGAAAATAAATAAATTTAACTATATAACAGGCACGATAAAACATCATTAAAAAATAAAGCAAGTAAGGACTCTATAATAAAACTGTACAAAAAATGGCAATATCAACTGTGATCTATGGATCAGAAACATGGACACTAACTAAAAGAAATAGTATGAGAATACAGTCATCAGAAATGAAATTCATAAGAGCAATAGCTGGATATACCAAACTTGATGAAAAACGTAGTCCGGATATTATGATAGAATTAAAAGTAGAAGAAATAAACCATACTATTGAAAGAAATAGAAATCAATGGAAAGAACATGTTCAGAGGATGAATAATAACAGAATACCAAAAATAGCCTTAAACTATAAACACATAGGAAGAAGAAACCAAGGAAGACCGAAGAAAAGATGGGCAGACCAATTTGGAGCCGGAACGGGTTAAACAATCCAAAGCCGTGAGGTAGAAGAAGAAGAAGAAGAAGAAGAAGAAGAAGAAGAAGAAGAAGAAGAAGAAGAAGAAGAAGAAGAAGAAGAAGAAGAAGAAGAAGAAAAAGAAGAAGAAGAGTAAGAAGGAGAAGAAGAAAACTATCGCGTCAACGTAGAACTCTTTGCATCTACCCATCCGTTTAGCGCGTCAGCCTTCACTTTACGTCCTGTTAAGGCACGTTGCATTGCATAAGTAATAAAGAGATATAGTGATACAGGATAAAATTATAGTGTTTCTTAGAATAACTATAGTAGTAGTATTACTATTATTATTATTATTATTATTATTATTATTATTATTATTATTATTATTATTATTATTATTATTATTATTATTATTATTATTATTATTATTATTATTATTATTATTATTATTATTATTATTATTATTATTATTATTATTATTATTATTATTATTATTATTATTATTATTATTATTATTATTATTATTATTATTATTATTATTATTATTATTATTATTATTATTATTATTATTATTATTATTATTATTATTATTATTATTATTATTATTATTATTATTATTATTATTATTATTATTATTATTATTATTATTATTATTATTATTATTATTATTATTATTATTATTATTATTATTATTATTATTATTATTATTATTATTATTATTATTATTATTATTATTATTATTATTATTATTATTATTATTATTATTATTATTATTATTATTATTATTATTATTATTATTATTATTATTATTATTATTATTATTATTATTATTATTATTATTATTATTATTATTATTATTATTATTATTATTATTATTATTATTATTATTATTATTATTATTATTATTATTATTATTATTATTATTATTATTATTATTATTATTATTATTATTATTATTATTATTATTATTATTATTATTATTATTATTATTGTTATTATTATTATTATTAGTAGTAGTAGTAGTAGTAGTAGTAGTAGTAGTAGTAGTAGTAGTAGTAGTAGTAGTAGTAGTAGTAGTAGTAGTAGTAGTAGCAACAACTGAAAGCACATAACTGCAATTTTTTGAATATTTATAATTAACAACAGTATAAAGTGTTCATTAAAATTTGTATCCATATTCCTATTATTATTGTTAATATAAAACTAGCATATAAGACCCCCTCGATTATACTTTTTGGCCCCATTATCAACAAAACACCGAAAATAACGCTAGAATGTGTAGGCTATTGTAACTAAAATAACTCTAAAATCGCATATTGTGTAACTGTTACAATGGGATCTGGGTAATCTTTTATTTGTTGCTACTGAACACCACACAAATTTTGAAGTTCAATGTTTTAATACTTTAATGCTGGAAGAAATAACTTTCAGTTAGATGTATTTGAATTACAACTTTTGATAAACAAAATGATACTTTTACAGTAGTGTAAAGCTGCACAAAATAGGCTTCACCCAAGCTTGACATATTTTCTGCTAAAACAGGTCTAACGGTCTTGTGTAAACTTCAAGTCGACACGCAATGTCATGCATTTTTTTTTTCTTATTGCTCCTTTTATTTCCTTTTTAAACCCAACGGAAAGCAAAGGGTGAAAGAGAGGGGAAGGGAAAAAATGGTATCCATGTTTCCTACGTTTCTGACAGGCCGACAAATCTACTCGCCGACTTACTCTTTCTGATATCACAGTCAACTATACTAAAGTTTCAGATCACGACTTGCTTCTGTGTACACCAGAGTACAAGTTTCAAAACACGAGTGTACAAGCTACCCGGCTTTTACAGCTGCACAGTGGTTTGTGTTACACTGACACGTATTTACGTAGGTACATTGTAACGTTGTTATATGCCACAAAAGGGATTTTCTGTAAAACAGTTGCCTGCTAACTATACACATAGTCTCGTCAACCCTGTTAGTTGTTATTTCCCTACCATTTTGTGGTATTTGAACCTAAATAACGTACTAGGACCCGCGAAATATACCTACTATTAATTTGAATAAAGTATTGTGTCCACCTAGAGATATTACTGTTACATAGTGCTAAACTGTTGCTATAAATCATTTGTAAATGAAAGGTTTTAATGTTTGATAGCTTCAGCATTAGGAATTCATTAGGAATGAAGCAGGAACTTTGGTCCTCGGATGAATTATTATTTACTTATGTAATATGTTTAATAATTATTCATAAATTTAAGAACTGTAACTAGCTATGTTAGTGAAACTAAATTGTAAACTTTGATGTAAAATATTGTAACGAACCTGGGCAGATATACGTGAGCAACACTGCACTCGGGAGCCAGTCTATGAAGGGCGGATATCAGACAATAGAATGGAATACTAGCTATTTTACTGTACCGTTACATAGGTCAACAACACCTTAGTTTTTCCTTGTGACGCCGTGCGGTGTGTATATAAGAGGGTAGCAACCCACATTCAGCCTCAGTTGTTGCTCATTTGTTGCTCAATGCTCATTGCAGTCAAGTGTATTGTATACATCCGTCTGGTGTGTCTGACGACGTGTCGCGTCCAATAAAATGAATTATAATATGTCCACCGAAAGTGCAGTTATTTAAGGGTGCCTGGGTTCCACAAAGGGTAAGAACAAATTAAGGCAGTTCAGAGATTATCGTTGGTTTATGTTGTCTCAACCTTAACACCCTGAGAAGCCAAAAAAAGAATCCCTGCAGGAGAAGCAGCTAGAGTCAAGTGTAAAGCAAGCAGCCGACGACGATGTGGAGACCGAGGAAGAAGTCCCGACGTCGACCCAGGTACGTGCAGCCGTGAGGCAGAGAGATAGTACTGCCGCAGAAATTAGTCTCCCACTATCTCAGAGCACCTGATGTTTGCTTATCAAGCACAATTTAACGATGACTAATTACAATTATTTACTGCAAATATATGCGATGAGATACATATGGTAAATGTGAAGCTTGGTTAGCTCACTGCAAATGGTCCGAATTAGCAACAATGCACGTCAGCAACGTTCTTGTTCTCACTTATTTGCACGAGGGCTGTTCAGTAAAGAATGATCATAATTTTTCGCACTAAAATTCAATCTATATTTTGTTAGCTTAATGTGAAACAAACTCACCATAGTAGTTTCATTGTTGGTACTCCTAGTTCCCGCCTGCGAGAACCAGGCAAGTTCAGACATGTTCAGTATCGCCTACCGCTTCAATGGAGGTAACATGCAGTTAAAGTTGATGTTAGGGAAAGATCCGGAGTTTCTTTCAAACGTAATCACTGCTGATGAATCTTGGCTACATCATTTTTATCCTGAGAGCAAACAGAAAAGCTTAGTTTGGATATCTCCTTCATCACCAACCCCAAAAAACACAAAAGTGGCTGTTTCTGCTGGGAAAGCTATGATCATCTCATACTTTGATATTCATGGAATGGTTTATCAGCATGTTTTACCTGCACACACATCAGTAACTGGACAATACTACAGGGATGTCCTGAAAACATTCCAAGTCCATATCAGGCGCAAAAGACCACATTTCCATGAAGCAGGCTGGATGCTGTACCACGATAATGCGCGGCTGCATATTGCTAATGTTGTTGCTGGATATCTTGCAAAAATCAACGTGTAGTGCATTCCTCACCCTCACTATAGTCCGGATTTAGCCCCATGTGGCATTTTTCTAATCCCTAATTTGAAGAAACGCCTTCGTGGGAGGTATTATCCATCATCAGAAGCATTGGTGAAGGCTGCGGAGGCAATTTTGAAGGATCTCTCAAAAATGGTTTCCAGCATGTCTTTGAAGACTGGCAGAAACGCTGGAACAAGTGCATCGCATTCAAGGGAGACTATTTTGAGAAGGACCATCAAAATTATGAGGATGAGTAAAGGTACGGTGTAAAAAAAGATTGTCATCATTCTTTATTGAACAGCCCTCGTCCTAGACTCAGTAAATTGAACATCTGAGAAAAGAAGCTTTAAATGCAGTTAAAACCTATCTAAAATTCAGAGGTGTATTTAAATATGCACCTCATATGGAACAAAACAACCTTGCATTTGAAACTCAACCTTCTTTATTAGTATGTATTGTATTTACCACGTATTGTCTCAATGATGCCGTAATCTATAGCTCCAAGGTAGATATAATAAATAAATGTTTTGTGTACAATCCCAAAACTTTCTCTACTGACTCTAAAGGTATGTATGTTTCTATCTATACTCATGCCAATCGAGATAAAGTTTGAAGCCGTTGTGTTTGCTTGACGATGCTTCGTCAAGTTAAAGCAGTTATGCCGGGTTCGCGATTTTAGCCGAGACACCCATCCCATGGTATGCATGCCTGTATATTCAAGGAAAGGATGAAACCTAAATCTGATTTTGAAACGTTTAATGACAGTATTTACTTGAACGAAAAAGTTAAGCGAATTGGAAACTAATATATATATATATATATATATATATATATATATATATATATATATATATATATATATATATATATAAACGTCCAGAGTTGACAAATAAGAATCCCATTCCACGTGATAACGTGTTGTTCTATCCTTGAGGGAAGAATGACGCCTAATTCAGCTGCGTCTTGTTCCACATGCGACCCCACCACAAATATTTAAAATTACGGCCAGAATGTACTCTTCAAAATTATCCCAATAACCTCCTACTTTTTGGTTATGACACAAGGACCCACACTACCAGCTTCTAATACGATGCCGCCACTTCATTTCTACATTACTGACATTTGCTTCATTCCATGCTAAAACCATTCTATAAATTTTTAAATATATTCTCACATGTTCCAAGAATTCCAAGCTAGCCTACCACACCTAATTTGGCAGTTTGGATACTTTCACCACTCGCTACCGTAACCTACCAGATCACTTCTAAGAATATGCCTGAAAACCAGCCGTCGATAATTGCAGTATTTAGTCATCTTACCCTGAGCCAAACTGTACTTATATTTATTGCCAAACTTACAACCCCTTAACTTTTAACACAAATGTATAAAATATTCATATCTAATTTTATTATAAGTTTCAACTTACTCAATATATCCATAATTACTGTGTCAAGTTTCTATAAATGTTTTTAGTACATACTTCCTTATGCACAATGCAAATAGCGGAACAGGGTAAACTTAAACGCTAAACAAATATTTTAAGAACCGGTCACTGCAATAGGATTTTAAAATTAAATTCTCATTTTAAAAAGAATCTTTCTCTTTCAGAAATGTATTACATATTTGAACTTCAAAATAATAACAAAAATATTATTTGATATAATTTTGAGTAAACATTATTTCTGAATAAGACTGTATCTATGTTACACGGTTTATCATTTACTAAAAATTATTCACAATGAAAAGTACTTAATGGGCTATTCCCAGAAAATTCAAAATATTTATTTTTGTTTTGTCCTGCTCAGTGACGAATTCGTTAGAGTGTGGTGCTCTTCAATCGCGAATAGGCTTATCTTTTCTCTCTCATAGCACTTATCATATGTACAATAGTCACCACTGTTATGCTTTGAGGAGCTCCGACAGTTAGCGGTCTTCAGGTGAATGATAGTTCACCTCGGCTTTGTGTATGTGGGAACGAGGGGTCTATCAGTTTGGTTTCCACTAAGGTCCACTGAGCGCCAAAATTTTACCTTCAATTCTTTATTCTGTACAGAAAAGGCTGACTTAGAAGGTAAAGGTTACTGATAATTGAATCTAAATGCTATGGGAAGCATGTTCTTGTAATCTATAAACAATTTCCTCTTAATGAAATACTCTGGAAAATATTTTATTTCGACTTTATTTATGCATAAACTTTGATCTCTTTATTGAAAATGTGTCCCATGCTATTTATTCAAAAATAATTCTGTTACAGTTCCACCGCTCCTTATTGCATCAAATTAATATCTCTCTTTCAATGCTTGTCAAAGCAGCAATTTCAGAAGCATATACATGAATAACTGAGACTATTTTCATTAAAGCTATAAACAGCATATTAACAGCTAAATGGCTCTCTGAATAGTATTTCCAGCATTTACGGAAGTCTAAAGGCACTTGTTAGCAATGTACACATACTGCGAAAGCAAATTTTCTAATTGAATAGTTTCAAATGCAGCAACATAAAACGTAAATGCCAAATTAATAGGGAGAACATTCAGTGATTAAGAGTATCAAGAGCTTAATTGGGAAAGCAGGACAGAACTGAAAGCTCTAAGTCCTTCAGAAACAAGTCCTTCAAAGATATTGGTAAATAAATGGAAACGTCGCAATACGAAAGGAATATTCACGTTAATTAAAACACGGTACAAATAGGAAAATGCTTTTCACAGAAAACAATTTTTAACCTTTCACATTAATTTCAAAAATTAATTTTTGCAGCTACAGGAATTTTCGAAATATCCTTCATTCGATATAAACGGTACATTGGATTTTCCTTAAAAAAATGATTTTTAAGCACCTTCGCTGCACGTGCAGAGATAATTTGTTACGCACAGTATTTTGAACAAAAATTATCAATATAGTTGTTTTGAAATTGGTATCAAATTAAAGGGAGGAAACGCAAATATTTTTATGTTATATAGCATTTGAGGTGGAAGCTGAAATTTTGAAAGCAAAAGTAGATAGCATAACACTAAAGACATTCAAGATTTATTTGTTGGATTTAGTTAATATAGATCTTTAATGCTTTTGTTAATGGTATATCTACACCTCTTAAAAATCTGATATAAAAATCCCGCAATACCTTTTAAATAAAGATACCAAAGTTCTCCGATCTCCAACAATATTTGCTTTTTTAAGAGAGGAAAAAGGCTAACGAATTTATTAAAATAAAATTGTGAACTTTGTGGTTCCATTACATTAGCTGTACTATATTTTATTTCAGCAGATACATTAGACATTAGAAATCCGATACCTTGTTTTACAAATGGTTTTTGTACAATATTCAAGACAAATGGCAAGTTTATTTATGCAGATTGCAGAAAGAAATATATTTTGAATAAAGCAAACTGTCTTAAAAATCGCAGAAATATCTTCTCTTGATATGGGATACAGTCCCGTTCATATATGGTCGTCTATCCCTTATGCCATTTTGGGGTAGGGTGAGGGAGCCTAAGGAGAGAAATTCAAGGTTGGATTCCTCCTCCTCCTCCTCCTCCTCCTCCTCCTCCTCCTCCTCCTCCTCCTCCTCCTCCTCCTCCTCCTCCTCCTCCTCCTCCTCCTCCTCCTCCTCCTCCTCCTCCTCCTCCTCCTCCTCCTCCTCCTCCTCCTCCTCCTCCTCCTCCTCCTCCTCCTCCTCCTCCTCCTCCTCCTCCTCCTCCTCCTCCTCCTCCTCCTCCTCCTCCTCCTCCTCCTCCTCCTCCTCCTCCTCCTCCTCCTCCTCCTCCTCCTCCTCCTCCTCCTCCTCCTCCTCCTCCTCCTCCTCCTCCTCCTCCTCCTCCTCCTCCTCCTCCTCCTCCTCCTCCTCCTCCTCCTCCTCCTCCTCCTCCTCCTCCTCCTCCTCCTCCTCCTCCTCCTCCTCCTCCTCCTCCTCCTCCTCCTCCTCCTCCTCCTCCTCCTCCTCCTCCTCCTCCTCCTCCTCCTCCTCCTCCTCCTCCTCCTCCTCCTCCTCCTCCTCCTCCTCCTCCTCCTCCTCCTCCTCCTCCTCCTCCTCCTCCTCCTCCTCCTCCTCCTCCTCCTCCTCCTCCTCCTCCTCCTCCTCCTCCTCCTCCTCCTCCTCCTCCTCCTCCTCCTCCTCCTCCTCCTCCTCCTCCTCCTCCTCCTCCTCCTCCTCCTCCTCCTCCTCCTCCTCCTCCTCCTCCTCCTCCTCCTCCTCCTCCTCCTCCTCCTCCTCCTCCTCCTCCTCCTCCTCCTCCTCCTCCTCCTCCTCCTCCTCCTCCTCCTCCTCCTCCTCCTCCTCCTCCTCCTCCTCCTCCTCCTCCTCCTCCTCCTCCTCATCATCATCATCATCGCCCGCCTTGGTAGCGTAGATGGTAGCATGTCTTCCTAACGTTCAAGAAGTCCCGAGTTCGAATTTCCGTGAGTTACCTGGATAAGGTTTTTTCTGGGTTTTTCCCTTATCCTTCAAGATGAATGTTGTGTAATTCCAAGCTCCACGGACCCTGGACTCATTTGAGCATCATTTCACCCATTCCATTCACCGTCCAATGACTTAACGTTGGAGGACGTAAAAAAAAAAGAAATCATCATCACCGTCCTCATCAGGTATTATCTCTTCATTTCTTTTATGTTCTAACTGACTATCCATTCTTAAAAATAAGTCTATTGAAAATGCATAATTTTAGTACTGATTTATTAAGTACAGGTGGCGCACGAAATGTCATACATTGAACACGTTAGTTACAGTTTGATAACTTTGGAGTTTTGTGACCATTAGCCTTGCTTCGTACATGCGTCAACAGAAGAAAGAAGTTGTCAATATCGCGCATGCGTGACTCCATCACTTCAGTTTAGTTAAATGGCGGACAGAGGCCGGTAGTCGCTAGAGAAGTAAAGTGAAAACTGTTCTCTTACGCGGAAACGAAGAATGCAGCAAAGACGCAATGACGTTGACATGTTTATTAGCGAACGAGGTGGACCCCATGCAGACTGAGAGTGTATAGACTAACTACACAAATTGAAACTGACGGTTATAGTTTAGAGCAAAAGCGATGTCGTGTTAACACAATACGTACTCCAGAGAGTATCGAGACTGTGAAACTGGCTGTAACACGAAGTCCCAGGAAGTCCACGAGAGGAGCTTCGGCTGAATTGAATATCTCACCTTATCCTCTTCAAAGAATATTGAAATTACGGGGAAAAGTTAGTTTGTGGGGTGCGATATCCAGCCATGGAATCATTGGAGTAATCTTCAATTCCTCGCTACATGGACATTTTGCAGAACAACCTTCTTCCTCAACTTTATGCAACAGGGTTACCAATGGACACACAATGGTTCTCGCAAGATGGAGCAAACGTTATTCTGAATTTCCTGCACCAACATTTCAGGCACTGTGATGTCCCATCGATATCCAGAACGTTTACAGGCTGGCTCAATATGATCCGGATATTAATCCCCGTGATTATTTCTTATGAAGACATTTGAAGGAGGCGGTCTGCCGCAACAAACCACGCAATCTAATGCAACTCAAGTGGCTATCACATTTTTTCAGGGAATAACAGAAGATTTCTGTCGTAGGATGGTAGGAAACGTCGCACTTCGTCTCGAAGAGGTTTTGCGTCATACGGAACATGTACTGCACAGTCACTGAGGATACACATTCTGATGATTCATGTAAAAAGGAAAACGTATTACCTGCTTTGTTTATTAAAAGTTATATAAACTATTTTCAATGATTGATATTTCGTATTTACTAAGTGTCACTACACAAAATATTATAGCGAACATACCTCAAACGTAACTTCCGAATATTCAAGGAGTACTTATCAGGTCAGTAAATTTTTTCAGCTTATCATGTGTCGTCATAAAGAGCCTTTTTGATTCTGTTTTCTTTCTCCGCATACGATTAAACAATAAAAGTTGACTTATATTCAAACGGTTACACTTTGTTCTCCCTGTCACCCAATCCCTTATTGCTAAATTTAAAATTAACAACTTATAATATATGGGAATATATATTTTAATTCTTTGATATATATGGGACTAAGTAAAGTTCTAAAGGATGAAGAAAGTTCTGCAAGTGTGACCAACCAAATTGTCAACCTCCGATATATCAGATTTACATGACATTGATCACATTTATATCACGATAAAAATGAAAATTTGCCACCTGATTTAGTTTACCAATAATTGGGTGTACAAAAATAATTCAGAAGTAAAAAGACAGGACGGGTTACTCCTATACCCAGACAATTTAATGCATATCAACTTTCATAAAACTATCTTTAGTCATTTTATTTAATTGATGGAAATTAATCATTTCTCCACACTAGCCGTATATAGGCTAAGATATTTTATGGATAGAGCCAACATGACAAATTCAATGCCATGGCCGAGATTTGAACCACGGATCTCCTGGTTTCCGTCCAGTCGCTCTTAACCTTTGAGCTACCATGGCCAACGTACCGTCCTGACACTAAATTCTCCATTTGACTCATATATTTTCCCGGTAGACCACCAGGGACTCTCGCATCCGAGATACACCATAAAAGTTAAATGATGAAGCCTGGAACTTAAGTACTTAGGATAGTAAGTCGCCAAAAAGGGTATATGTGGGATGCGAGAACCCCTAGTAGTCTACCGGGAAAATATATGAGTCAAATGGAGAATTTAATGTCAGGACGGCACGTTGGCCATGGTAGCTTAAAGGTTAAGAGCGACTAAACGGAAACCAGGAGATCCGTGGTTCAAATCCCGGCCATGGCATTGAATTTTTCATGTTGACTGTATCCATCAAAAACCTTAGCCTATAACCGGCTAGTGTGAAGAAATGATTAATTTCCATCAATTAACTAAAATAATAAAAGTTAAATGATGGAGCCTAGGACTCAAGTACTTAAAACAAATGGTGTATCTCGGATGCGAGAGCCCCTAGTGGTCTACCGGGAAAATATATGAGTCAAATGAAGAATTTAATGTCAGGACGGCACGTTGGCCATGGTAGCTCAAAGGTTAAGAGCGACTGGATGGAAACCAGGAGATCCGTGGTTCAAATCCCGGCCATGGCATTGAATTTTTCATGTTGACTCTATCCATCTATCTTGAGTCATTTTTGAGAGCTAAAAGATTGTTATAGGTAACATGGACTTCTGAAACAAATTTTCAATATTAAATTCTAGGATGGAATGGGTACAACACTTCCTCCCTTTACTAAGCAGAAGCTAAAGTAAATGCTTATAAACTCTTGGTACCCAAACAACGAGATGACACATTTTAATGATGAAATACTATCAAAAGTTGAAAGCGAGACGAAATCTTTGGTTTATGGCACACAAAGGGAATTACTAAGAGCTCTGAAGACAGAGAATACACTGTTGAATACCACACAACTCTACGAAATCGTTGTACAGAAGCAAAACCGAAGTAATTTGGATTCTGTTTTGCTTTAACAGGAGCACTAATCGCTCTGTCAAAGCCAAATGTATGACAGCGGAGCAAACGCTTTCCGTGTAGCGATTGCTTATTTACTAACGCAAGAAACAGTCTTTAGAGAGCTTGGTGTGTATGTGTTTAGAATTAATTGATACAAACTCGATCTATTTATGTGTCTGCTTTCATGGCAGTGGGAACGCTTCTCGGCTTTTGAATGATTCGTTTGTCATCTAAGTACTAAGCTAATGATGAACAAGGTGGAAAAGCTAGGCACATACCTATTTATACACTGCGGTTCATACCTATTTATACACTGCGGTTTATAATATTTTGTGATAATCATATTAATGTTTAATATTTTAATTTATTTTATACATATGAAAAGCATTTTCATTTTTGAATAAAAAGTTTCTCAACTTGTAAATTGATTTAGAAAACAATGTATAGCAAGTTAGATCAATGCTTTTGTCCGTTATAATGAAAAATATGTAGGAATGTAGTACACTTCGTTATGATTTATCCTATTAATCTTTCAATGAAGTTATGCCCAGGACTTAATATAAGAATAGGTATATTCCACTATCCATTTCTGTTAATCAAAATAAAAACAATTTATATGATTACTGTTTGAAACTATACCTACTATAATCTGTCTCAACCCAGTTTAATCCTACTGTAAACATCTGGGTGGACTGAAAGACAGAGACAGAAATATTGGGACACAAAGCGGTTAAGCTGTTGATTGGCTTAGCGAAGTTAATGGGTGTTTTCTTTTATTTGCATGCGCACGATAAATGCCTCATTAAATTACAGAACTGTAAGTAGTTTTCTGATCACTACTCTGTGCGAGTTAAATTCGGAGGAAGAAAAGTAAGCAAATGTTTCAATTCTTATAAACGTAATAGCCTCATGTTTTATCTTTCTGCTTCACATATCACATAGATGTGTTCTGGGGCTTGTGAGTCCTGAAAGGAGTATTTACAACACATATACATAATAGTATGCTATATCCAAATTAGACAGAAGACAGGTGAAATTATACCTATTAACTTATTATGTTAAATTAAGCAGCATTTTATTTAACAATTACTAAAGGACACTGCTATTATATATTTCAGCATTCCTATACCAGGCAGCTCTCTCGCAACGAAGTCTGTATCGAGTTGAATGCTGATTAAGATGTTATAGTTTATAGTGTGGAGTTACTTCTGATATTTAAAACTGTATTTCCTGTACATAAGGCGTACCTCACAAAACCTAAGAACACTTATGTATACGCAAATTAAAATCAGTAAGCTTTTCATCATGGAGCAGGCCGGTGCTTCAGCCAAAATGATACACAATCGAGACAAACCTTTAAAGGGTGGCGAGGGGTGAATGATCACGTATTGCTCCGCGGTGCTTAAAGAAATAAACCCGGAATCGTCTACAAAAAACACTGAGAAAGGCACTGATGATCTCCGCGATGTTTACGCAAGTAGTGTACATAGTATTGGAATGGAAGAGTAAACATCCGGAACAATACATAATAAAAAATAAATAATAAAAAATTAAAAAAATACGTAATACAAAAATAAATAAAAAATAAATAAATAAATAATACAAAAATAAATAAGTAATACAAAAATAAATAAATAAATAGATAAACAGATAAATAGATACATAGATAAATACATAAATACATAAGTAGATAAGTAGATAAGTAGATAAGTAGATAAATGAATGAATGAATGAATGAATAAATAACTAAATAACTAAATAACTAAATAAGTAAATAAATAAATATATATATGAATAAATGAATAAATGAATAAATGAATAAATGAATAAATGAATAAATGAATAAATGAATAAGTGAATGAATGAATGAATGAATGAATAAATAAATAAATAAATAAATAAATAAATAAATAAATAAATAAATAAATAAATAAATAAATAAATAAATAAATAAATAAATAAATAAATAAATAAATAAATAAATAAATAAATAAATAAATAAATAAATAAATAAATAAATAAATAAATAAATAAATAAATAAATAAATAAATAAATAAATAAATAAATAAATAAATAAATAAATAAATAAATAAATAAATAAATAAATAAATAAATAAATAAATAAATAAATAAATAAATAAATAAATAAATAAATAAATAAATAAATAAATAAATAAATAAATAAATAAATAAATAAATAAATAAATAAATAAATAAATAAATAAATAAATAAATAAATAAATAAATAAATAAATAAATAAATAAATAAATAAATAAATAAATAAATAAATAAATAAATAAATAAATAAATAAATAAATAAATAAATAAATAAATAAATAAATAAATAAATAAATAAATAAATAAATAAATAAATAAATAAATAAATAAATAAATAAATAAATAAATAAATAAATAAATAAATAAATAAATAAATAAATAAATAAATAAATAAATAAATAAATAAATAAATAAATAAATAAATAAATAAATAAATAAATAAATAAATAAATAAATAAATAAATAAATAAATAAATAAATAAATAAATAAATAAATAAATAAATAAATAAATAAATAAATAAATAAATAAATAAATAAATAAATAAATAAATAAATAAATAAATAAATAAATAAATAAATAAATAAATAAATAAATAAATAAATAAAGTCTAGATAAATAAAACTAATTTTTTCTCCACATTACATTTTCGTTTTCGTCCTAATTAATACTTCCTTAGTATTATAATTTCCCAAACCAGGTCACAAATCTTGCGAGTAGAATATCTATCATGTGTTAAAGCATAATTATCTGGATGCATAATTATCTGGATATGCATGTTTTAAACCCATATATAAATTGAATTTAAGCATACAACTAAATTACAGCCCTACGTTTGAGTAAGAATACATCTGAAGTCAAAGAAAGCTCTCAAGCTTTTGTCCAGCTTCTGTATCACAGAACCTATGAAAGACCGCAGGAAGAAAGATTGGAACAGCTGCAACCGCAAGGATAAGACTTTTAGGCAACGCTGCGAAGATGAAAGTTAAGAAAGAAGCGTGGGGATAATGAATTACATTTCTCGCATTCATTGTAACCGCCTGCTTGTGGTGTGAGAAGCAGAAAAGGCGGTATCACATGTTTTCAAAGTTAGGTAAAATACTGTTGTCTCCATTCGCAAGATAGGATTCTGAAGAGATATCTGCCGCTTCTTCACAGCTGGAGTGTGAAACTTTTGCATCTTGTGATTTCTTCCTTTGCAGATGGTTACTTACAAAACATAGTTACATAGCACAAAGCTTCGAAATTTGTTTTCAAAGGCCTCCGTAATTTCTTCAGAAATTCGATGAAGCAGTACATCATACTATCTTGTTGAACGAGTTTTGAAAACAATTGATTCAACGTTTTGATTGCTGGCCTTCAAAGTCAAACTTTTGTGTATCCAACATAAATTTCTAAAGCTAAAGAAACGTAGAATTGTAGTGAATTCATTTATCGATTCCGCTATTCGTTAGAAAATCCATGCATTTTATACTATGTGCAAAGAGGTGCCAACAATTAAAAGCACTTTTAGTCAGTCTAAAAAAAAAGATAGAATCCGAGATTGTGGAAGGGAGTTCTTGCGAAGAGAGCTTAAACAACTGGGGTTCAAATGGAGTCGTTGCCAGTCCAAACGCAGGATTTTGGTAGAATGGCCAGATATAGCTGTTTGGCGAACACAGTATTTAAATGACATCAGGAAGTACAGGGCAGGTGGATGGAATGCTGTATATATTGATGAAACGTCCAACAATCGCATTCAGTAAGCAAGTGGTGGCAGTCAGAGGAAGAAATTGTAGTTACAGTCAACATTGGAATGGGGCAGAAATTAATTATTGTTCATGCTGGAGGTGAGGACGGATTTGTCGAGGGTGCATTGTTAAATTTTAGTGGCGGACAAACTTCAGGAGGCTATAAAAAAATCTATGAATTTTCAAAACTTCCGAAAATGGTTCGAAACGCAGCTTCTTCCAGCTCTTTCCCACCCTAGTGTTATTGTAATAGATAATGCTTAGTACCACAACAGGAGAGGGACAAGAAGCAAATCAAGACAATTTTAAAATCTAAAGTGACACGCTGGATGGAGGACCACAGTATGGGTTTTGATCCTGCAATGTCAAAAGCAAAATTGTTGGAATTTATAAACAATAAGCCTCGTGAGAAGCTATTTTACATTGACAACACTATTTATCAACATGGTCACTTTTCATTGCGCCTTCCACCCTATCTTCCAGATTTAAACCCCATTGAAATTGTATGGAGTGATATCAAGGGAAAAGTTGCGTGTCTACAAATTGGCAGGAGCTTGAAGGATTAAGAATAATTGTGCCTATAATGGTCTTAGGTGGAGTCTGTTGAACAATGGGTTAAGTGCTGTGACAGTGCAAAGTTAACAGAAAATAATTACTTCGAACATGACCTAACAATCAATCAAGAAATAGATAGAATCATAGTTCCCTTAAACCTGAGGAACAAAGCAGTGATTCAGAAGAAAATGCAGAGAGTGAATCTTACAGTGGATGTGAAAGCGTGTGAAACAGATCACCGTGCAGCCTGCGCAAAGGAGGAGAGGAAACCGAAAATGACGGATGAGGGGGAAGGCTAGAGGACTCCACTGCTGGTAAGCAACGCCTCCAGCTGCATGTTCGTGGTCTATTTATGGATTAAAATGTTAGAGATTTTGAAGGGAGTTCCCAGTGGATGTTACTATATTAAAATAATAATTCTGTTTTCCAATTATATTTGTGACTTTACTTTCCCACTGTTATAAAAATAATAGGGTACTTTCGAATGCATCATAATTTTCATAAAACAATATTTTATAACATGAACCATGAAAAGTGGACTATTTTTTTTTTTTTTTAATTTGCGTTACGTCCTCCAACGTTAAGTCATATCGGACGATGAATGGAATGGATGAAATGATGCTCAAATGAGTCCGGGGTCCATGGAGCTTAGAGTTACCCGACATTCGTCTTACAGGATAAGGGAAAACCCCGGAAAAAACCTTACCCAGGTAACTCACCTTGACCGAGATTCGAACTCGGGACGTCTTGAACGTGAAGCAGACATGCTACCAAGGCGGGCTGCCGGAGCATTGGGGTAAAAAGAGGGTGGTTACAATAGTTGTTGCTGGACTTGCAAATTTCCCCATAACAAAAAGATAATAGATTTAGGTATCACAACTTTTTAACCAATCCATCGACAAATGCCTGCTATGTTTGATATTGAGAAAGAAATAGATCAATGTAGCATCATAGTTAAGTACATTAAAACTCTATTCTTTTTTCCCCCTGTGTTTTGTTTTAACGTCCCCCAACGTTGTCATACTATACGATTACTGAAACGGGTGCCATGATGCTCGAATACGTGCAGGGTCCACAGAGGTTAGATTTACCCGACAATATTCATCCACGATAAGGGAACATTTGGAAAAATCCTTATCGAGATAACTCTCTCTTAACGTAGATTCAAATCTGAGGCATACACGCTACCACTTACGCTACAGTTCTTTCAAATTTAGTTCTTCTTGGAGTGTGACACGAAATAATGGATAATCTGTAAGCAAAGATTTACTTCACATGTTGTCTAAAACAAAATGAAGAGGTCAAAATCTGAAGATGTTTCCCTATTACGGCCTGTTCTCAAAATGCCTGTCTAAAAGGGAATATTGATGTAGGACAAATATTCGGGCCTTTCCTTTTTGTTTTCTTATAGTTGTATTAATTTAATCACAGCCTCTTAGGAAGCTAAAAAGGTGAGATGCATACTGCATATCCTCCTCCATTCCTTCTCCCATTCCTCCCTCTCTTCGCCTCCATGAGTAAACATTTATACAGAGATTTCGTTTGAAGGTGTTTTCGGATAGTTGCTTACCCTGCGCTATGCTATTTCTAAACAGTCATGTTCACTACAAATTTTCCCCTTTCTCTGTGTCAAGTTGAGTCCTCATATATGATTCCTATAAAATAACATATTCTTGTAGACAGTTACATACTCTAACTGACAGTTCTTGTAGCGATTCCCTATATTGTTGGTGTGCTTCACACAGAAACGTTCGTAATCTGTTGAATAGTTTAAGGGGGGGGGGGTGGAAACGGGGGTTAATTACCTTGTTGAAAAAGCGACAGAGGAAAAGCTCGGTGACATATACCACTCCGATGGCAAACAGCGTTCTACCTAATGAAGAAATGTGCCGTTGGGCAGGCCATGCATTTAAATGAAGCCTCCGACAATCATCTGGCGCTACTTCTACTTCGAATTCTTTATTTCAACTTTTCCCACCTCCTCAAACAATGCGTTTAATCTTTCTATTCTGAAATATTTTTCTTTATCGAACACCGTTAGCGATAGCTTCCTACCGTTAGGTAGATATAGATATATTCTTTATGCAGATAATTTATGTTCCAGTTTCCGATACAGTGTTTCAAAATGACACCAAGCTAACATGTAGAAGTAGTTTTTCAGCTTCTATGTGACACATTTGGATAGTTTTCACCACCAATAGAGCCGCATAAAAAATGCTCCAGAATGAGTGTGGATTAGGCAGTGACAGGAACAACGACGCGTGCCTCACTCTGTTGGAATTCGCAGGTATAGGGCACACGCCGTGCCGCATGCTGTAACTGTTTGTAAACATACTGGCATATACCGCAGTAGCTTGCTACTATTAGGAATTTCATTGGCTTATGAAGCCACAATAAAAGGGATAATGCTTAATTATTGCTTATGAGTGTTTAACGTGTTCCAAAATTCCGTTATAGTAGTCCATGATGACAAATAAGCTGGTGAACATATGCAACTTACACCTTTTAGAGGGAAGTTAATGTTAGTGAGGTTGAAGATGGAAGCATTAAATGATAAACAGAACAGAAAACATCAAAGAATTGTGGATAAATTATTCAAAACTAAATGGCTTATACAATTAGACGAGCATTTTATTTCACGTGTTTGATAATACTAAATAAAGCATTTGTAACCGAAAAGGAAGCTGATGATATTTATAGTAAGTGGTTGAAAGTATTGTTAAATTAAGATGATAACAAAGTGCTCTGAAGTTAAACAAATAACTATTATCATTGATGTAGGTATTTTCCAATTCATATTTTAAAGAAGCTAAATTAATCGTGCGTTCGCTGAACTCCCTTCAGCTCTTCCATCCATCAAAACAGTATCCGTCATTTCGGCGTTCGTATAGTGCTCCATATTGCTTGGATTTGCTATCAAAGTACGCGCAAAATAATCCCTGTCAGGACGGAATGTACAGTTTTACAGTCCGGCCATTGTATCTCCGGCTCTGACGTTTTGCGACTGCAAGAGGTGGAGGGGGAAGGTTAATAGTACCAACATACAATAGTGAACAATTGAAAACATATCCTCAAAATTATCTTCAGAATGAAAATATACTAACTTCAAAACATTGAAATCCAACTTGCAATTTAATTATAATGCAAGATATTTATTACAACACCACTCTATTCGAATATTTCATTCACATCTTTCACACACACTACCTGCATCTGTTGGTTGTACTGGGAGTCTCTACTTCCGGTGTTGTGGTGAGGAAGTTAAAACTGTCTGCTAGCGCCAATCAGCATTGTCGCTGCTAGGCGTGGCTTACAAACTCAACACCGTGTTGTCAGCTTAAATTTGTTGGAGCCACGTGGCTTTAGCTGCTTGTGCTGGTGAACTTTCTTGGCTATTTTTTTGCGTGCGTGAATTCATATTTTAAGTGCTCGTAAGTCCTATTATTATCATCACTATGATAATAATATAGTTACGGATTCGTGAAATATGCAAATACGTGAAATATTTAAAATAAGCATGTTCCTCTGCTTGAAATTCCCGCTAAAGAACTGGCACCAGCCTGCTTCCCCCTCTTTAAGAAATGTCAGAGCCGGAGAAAGAGCGGCCAAGCTGTACACTGAAGAGCTACCTCGCAATTGTCCGAGTTATTACTGGACTTTTGCACAAATAACTGCCTTTTGCCCCATTACCTGAAAGGTAGGCTAGGGTCACTGATAAAAAGCAAGAGGTAATGCTTCTGTTTTCGTGGCTGTCTTGTCACAATAACAACTTTTGAGGTTGTCACACCAGTGGTTCCTGTGCTTTTTTTTATATATATATAATTTACGTCCTCCAACGTTAGGTCATATCGGACGGTGAATAGAATGGGTGAAATGATACTCAAATGAGTCCGGGTTCCGTGTAGCTTAGGTTTACCTGACATTTGTCTTGAAGGATAAGGGAAACCCCCGGAAAAACCTTATCCAGGTACCTCAACCTGACCGAGATTTGAACTGGGGGACCTCTTGAACGTCAGGCAGAGACGCTACCACCTACGCTACTGAGTTCCTGCGCTGCCTAATCACAAAATCATGTAATATTTAATGCTGCATAGAATTATACCTCACAGAACTTCGAAGCTGCGACACCGAAATTCGGACTATTTAAGTTATAAACTACGCAACAGCTATAATCGTTCGGTGTCGCTTTGAAACAACCTGTATATCCATATTTAAAATGCTTTAAACTGTAAAATTTAAGTTCAGCGGATGTAGCACAATTATCTCTCATAATCATTCGTCTGATTTACACAAAATTTTACTTTTTTAGATGAGAAACTTTATTATTTTCTAGAAACAGCTAATATTATTATTGCAATGTTGACTGCTTCTTATTAATTCAGCAAACGCCACCATTTAAGTTAATATTTCAGACGTAAGCACTTCAAGCATTTCTCTAACCGAAATTGAAATCGGGTTTGTAGCTCTCAGTCGAGAAACCTTTCGATTAAATTTGTATAAACCTTATGTAACTGCCTTATTTCCTAGTACTCCTAGAGAAAAATTTTTAATTTATTTGAAAAAATAGTTGAATTCAATACAGTTACATGAGGACTTAATAGTTGATTTTCTTAAACTTACTGATTTTTATTAATTTTTAGATGAGTCGTATTTATTACACATCTGCTTCACTTTCGTGAAAGTGAAAGTGCTTCACCAGAGTTAAGCAGATGTGTAATAAATACGACTCATCTAAAAATTAATATTTATTTCGCTTCACTGTGGTGTTCCAATACAGTTAAATCTCGATTGCTGATTTTTGTTTGGATCAAAACTTTTTCACTTTTAATGGTGAATTTTTTCAACAAACTTCTGACTTAGCAATGGGTAATCCTCTTTCACCTTTTCTTACTGACCTTTTTATGAGTTTTTTCGAAATTTAAGTCACTGAAACTTTTCCTTTGATTTTTAAAACATGGTCTACGTATGTTGATGATTTTTTTTTTGCTATTGTTGCTGAAAAACAAACTAACGATGCTTTAAAATTACTAAATTTACAAGTTAAAGCTATAAAAATCACATTAGAAACTGAAACTAATGGATTTCTTGCTTTTCGAGATTTGAAGGTAATAAGAAATAATAACAAATTAGATTTTGGTATTTCTCTCACATTGAGATAATCTACTCATGTTGATAATTACATAAAAATAAAAGTTGTAACACATTTACACATAAATTTGCTGTTTTAATTAGTTTGATTTATAGATTAATAAATGTTCCCCCGAATAAAGAGGAATTTAATAAATAATACAAACATATTATTAACACTGCTTTAATTAATGGCTTTAATAAAGATTTTATGCAAAATAAGATTGAAAAATTTAAATATCTAAAAACTATTAATGGTATTTCTACTCTTAAAAAATAAAAGACGATTATTATTTAAAGAATTTGCTTATCATCCTTGGGTTAATAAACATTTTCAATTTTTTTTTTTTAAAGAAGTTGTTATAACTTTAGTTTCTCAAAATAAATATTGTATTAAAAATTTACTGACATTTTCTAAAAAAAGATAACATTTCTAATATTAAAACTCTCATATTTATCAATTTAATTGCTAGCTTTGGTAGCGTGGAGGTAGCATGTCTGCCTCACGTTCAAGAGCTCCCGATTTGGAATCTCCGTCAAGGTGAGTTACCTAGATAAGGTTCTTTCCGGGGTTTTCCCTTATCCTTAAAGACGAATGTCGGGTAACTCTAAGCTCTATGGACCCCGGGTTCATTTGAGCATCATATCACCATTTCATTAATCTTCCGATATGACTTGACGTTGGAGGACGTACATTACAGGAAAAAAAATATTAATTGTTTATATTGTGATCACGTTTATATTGGAAAGACGAAACGTAATTTGGAAACCAGAAAGAAAGAACTTTTTCGTATCATCAAATATAAACAAACTGATAAATCTGCCGTAGCAGACATTTTTGGGCATTTAACCATGAAATAAATCGCGAAGTTAAATTATAAAAACAATTAAATGGTCCCATAGATTTAATAGTTAGGGAAAATATATTTATTTCAAGAAATATACATCACGTAATGAATTTTGACTTGCCAGCAGTTGATTTGTTTTTTGGTTTGTTTCGTCTACAGATGTTGGTGATGCTGATAAAACATCAGAAAAAACATGGTAAAGGAGATTTCCTTGACAACGGGGTTTGTTTTTGATGGAATGAGGACGCAAGCAATTTGCTTGTGAAACCGATTTCTATTTGAAAAGAAGAAAGAAGTATTGGCATCAATTTCTTAAGATAAGTGGAGCCTTAGTAGCAACTATTTATATTTGTGTAATTGTATAGACCTTGTTCAACCTTCACAGATAAAGAAAACATCCCGCAACCGAATTCCCAACTTTGTGATGTTAGTCCATCGAGATATGAACCTGTAGCTGATTTAGCAAGTAGACACGCTTTCTCTGAGCCAGACGAGTAGTCAAAGACCTACGTACTTCTGCCAAAGCTTTCAGTATGAAACTTAATTAGAATAGCTTCAGGGTTTCGGAAAACGCGAACAGGATCGGTTGCAGAGACGCTCTTTTTTAAAGCTTCTATTGCAAAAGCGTGTAAAAAGATACGAAGTTCCCCACTGTATCACAAAGTGAAAGTATGCCCGTGTAGATCTTTGATGTATGGAGGGAGACAGGACTCCATTGAGTGGTCCAGCCGGCTCCCATAAATGTAAGGGGATACGACGCTCTCCCGGAAACCTTTCTCAGATATAATATAATCCCAGGACGAAATGAGCTCTAAATTTATTGTAGGACTAACAGGTGAACGGAGGAGGAAGGGAGTGGGCTCTGTTATTCTTACGTGGAAATTTGTGCTCGGAGGAAGGGCGGAATGTTGAAATACCATCTCCATCATCTACGTACGAGCCCAGTAGCCGTCTGTCTTACACGAACGGGCTTCTGGGGCTTTAATCCCCTTCCCTCTGCATACAAAGACTTACTAATCCATCAAAATGCCGCGCCGAAGCCTGGCCATTCATACCTTACTTTGCGGTCGAATCTAAAGTCAGCCAAGAGGAAATGGGATACGCAGAGATCTCCGTTCTCTTTGTTGCTTTTGGGATAATTAGCCTTAATCACCGCCAATCTTAACCGGAAATCTGCCTAAGTTCTCAAAGTCAGCTTTGGGAAGTGTTAGTTCCTTAGACCATGCAGACAACGTAGGATCCTTCTTGAGAATGTTTCAGAAAGAAAACCCAAACTTTGCCATGCACATTGTTTTGGCTCTAAAAGACCGAGATTGTGAGGTTAATTTGAAAATACAAAACGCCAATAAAATGTGATGAATAAGTATTTCTCTTTTATCTTCACATGAAAGTATTAATAAAGTACAAATAAACCACCACAGTTGAATAACTTTCATACATAATTTTTACGATGGGTTATTTTCTGTGGAACCTGCGCCATAGCGCAGCAGGTTAAGGCTTCATGCCTTGGTCCCTGGCCATGGAAAGCGGCCTGGGTTCGGTCTCACCTCTGGGAGTCGGATCTTAAGTCCCGTGTATAGAACCGGTGCCCACTCAGCTTCGCGCCCGCCTCGGTAGCGTAGATGCTATCATGTCTGACTCATGTTCAAGAGGTCCCGAGTTCAAACATCGGAGAGGGTGAGTTACCTGGATAAGGTTTTCCAAGGTTTTCCCTTATCCTGAAAGACGAATGTCGGGTAACTCTAAGCTCTATGGACCCCGAGCTCATTTGGGCATCATTTCACCCATTTCATTCACCGTCCGATATGCCTTGACGGATATTACCACAAAAAATACCTCAGCTTCGTGAGGAAAGTGAGGAGCTTACGCTAGGTAAGTGGCCCTGGTCACGAAAACCAACGCTCCGGCTGGGGGATGCTGAGATGCTGACCACATCTCCTCCCCGTATCGGTTGGATAATCACCCACCTCTGCCGTGCGTAAATTGGCGTGAGGCCGGCAGTCGGGTTGGTAGGTCTTGGCCCTCTTAGGTCTGTCGCCGCGCCATGGTTTATTATGATTTTCTGTCTACTTCACGTTAGCCATAATAACTGCAGAAATATCTTCACTACACATTCAGTTGAAGGTAGAAGGTGAATAGACGAAACAGAATTACAATCAAATGTTTAAAGCTATTCGCTAAATACCTTCATACATTTTGTATGACATCGCAACAAATGCTGAAGCTGAATGTAAGACTACTACAACACAGCAATGTTAGTGTGCAGAGACATCGTCTGGATGTTTGTCAAAGCTACTACACTATATAACTTCTGGATTTCTTTTCTTTGTAAGGAATTACGTCGATGGAGTTTTGTTTTATTTCTGAATATAAACAATGAGGAGTCAAATATTAGTTTCTATAGACATATGAATGATGAAATGCAGCTTATGTTAAGATTAGTATGGTTAAGAATAAGAATGAAGCTTCACTTTACATTATTTTGCTTTCTTGCCGCAACAGTAATCCATACCTTGTTTAGGTACATATGAACAGTGTATATATATATATATATATATATACTAGTATTTATCAATTTTACAAGCAAATAAAAAGAAATTGGGAACGAGAAGCATATGTAGATTACTCCAATAGGCATGAGAGAGAAGGGTTAGCATGGATGACAACAGGAATAATATTTCTAAGAGGGATGAGAGGTAGGGAAAAGGGAATTTGTGAATTGTGTGGGGGAAAAGAAAGCATAGAACACTATGTAACAGAATGCGAGGAGGTTGCAATATCGAGAATAAATGTTTGGGAAGAAATATGGGAGAAACCAGAGAAGAGGATAGTAGCTGTAAAAATGTTAACGGGCAGGGAGGAAAAGAAGGTAAGAAGTATAGTAGAGTTCTTGCAGAAAGTAAAAGAAAAATGAACAAGAAATGTAAAGAATATAAGAAAGAATGATGAGGGGGAAGAAAGGGACTAATTAAGTAATCAAAGAAGTATGGAGGTTAAGAGCTACCTGGCAGAGCAGAAGACCAAGGTGTCATGCAAGCGAAGGAAGCAAAAAGGTAAAGACAAATAAATGTTGCCAAAAGTTGTAAATTGTAAAATGTTGGAATATGCACAACAAATATATCATATAATATAAAACTTGAATATTTTAGGGTTTAATGACTCATATTTCTCTCTGTAGTGCTACATAAAATTATATTAGAATGGGTAATCCAGATTACAAAGATATATCATGCAGCAAGGTAAAAGATAAGGTTAGGTGAAGTTTTCAAAAATCTGAAATGATCTGAAACAGTAATTAATTTAGTTATCGATAAATCTGACCAAATTTCCAGGAAGTTAAAGAACTTTTGCAATGAAAATAAAATGAACGTGGAGGTACTAAGCCCATATTATGTACACGCAGAGAAACTTGAAATTAGATATTTAATATTTTTAGCTATTGTGGATTTCAGGTTTTGGAGGCAAATTTTATGAAACCACTGGTTCTGAATATTACAATGGCTGCAGCTGTTAGTGAATTTAAGATTGGTTATAGTGCTACTTAGTGTAAAGGGGAAAGTTGCATCAAGTAATGTAAGTCCTGTTAACTAGAAAACTGGTAGTTTTAGGGATAGGTGAAAGGTAAAACAGAGTGCCCAAAGTTCATTGAGCACATAAAAAATCAGCAAGGTAATAGTTAAAAAGTTACCAAATTAAAATAAGAGAAAGAAAACTAACCACCCGAGGAACATTCATATAGTGCAGGAGGGTTGTTAAACAAAAATAATTGTAATTATTTTTATATTTAGACCTTTTAAACAGATTTCTCTCCATGTAAAATATTTACCATTTTTAAATACTCCTGTAAATTTCCATGAATTTTTTTAAGTTTTGCATTTATGTGTATTCCTATATACATGTTTAATAAAAGTTGGTATTATTAGGGCTATATATAAAACAACTTAATATTATGGTAGGTACTGGAGACAGAAAATTGAGAAAAATTCAAGGAAACTTTATTACATTGATTAAATTTTCTCTCAAGAACAATTATACGTAAACAAATCAGCATATGCAATTTTGTGACTATTATCTAAAGCAACCATAATCCAAATTTTCCACAGTTTAAAACAAATTTTGTAAAAAATACAACTTTTATCCTAGTTTAAAAAAAATTAGCAAAAGTAAAATTTGAATGAGCAGAGCCAGACTGAAAATTCACTGCCAAGAGCCGGGATTTGAACCACGGATCTCCCGCACTCCGTGTGGTTGCTCAAACCGAATGAGTTACTATGGTCAACATGCCGACATGACATTAAATTCTCCAACTGACTCATATGTTTCCCGGTAGACCACTAGGGGTTCTCATATGCTATGAGGCACGCACCTTTTGTGGCGACTTATTATGCTGTAAGTATTTAAGTCCCAGGCTTCACAGTTAAACCACTATGTTATTAAGGTTAATTGATGTTAATAATCATTTCTTCCACACTAGACGTGTGTAGGCTAAGGTTTGAAAGAGCCAGACTGAAAAATTCAATACTATAGCCGGGATTTGGACCACGAATCTCCCGCACTCCGCGCGGATGCTCTAACTGAGCTACAGAGCTAATAAATGTAAAATTTCCATCAAAGGTAACAGTATGTATTTTTTGGTAAAGGCTGTTGTAGATAAAAACCTCGTTAGGAAACAGCTAAAGTTAACCAAATTTAAGAGAAAGGTGATGAGATAGGTGTGGAGGCTGCATATGCTCAGAGGAATAGAAAAGTAAACAAAGTAATCTAACTTCCATCTAAAGATTTAAATAGATTTTTCTGCGCTTACAAATAAATGCTTAATAAATGCTTAAATAAATGCTTAATAAAAGTTGATATTACGTCAGTTGTAAATTGAGTAGTTTATTTAATGTTTAATTTTTAACCCTCAATAGTCAAATAATATAAGGTAAATTTAATATATCACAAAAATATTTTTTTCTACAAAACTACTTGACATACATTAAAAATTATAGTAACTCTTGTAACTCATTGACATAGAAACCTGAATCTAAAATTTAATGTTTCTAAAACGAAAACTGCATAACCTGGGACATTTTATATGACATACAAAAATAACACTATAAAATTTGGAAGCTTAACCATATTTACTTTAACCCAGTTTAATAAAATTTAATGCAGGTCTGATGTAAACTCTGAATTTTAGCATTTTCCAAAGATGCCTATCATTTACTAGTTATACGAAATTATACAAATTTCTTCGTTATGAAGAGGATTTTACCGTTCGTTCATACCCAATTTGGGACATATATATTTTGCGGCATGTAATGATGTTTAAAGATTTTTCTTAAATTACAATAAATTTAATTTTTTTGAGATAATCGAATTTTTTAAAATTCTTCTATACAAAGGTGAATTATCTTGTAAATCATTTTGCTGCATCTTTGGAAGATATTGAACCTGAACACCAAGTCTGTTTTTTTAGGATTATGTTGTTTATGTACACGCACACAAATACACACACTTTACTGGTATCTCTGTCTCTCTCACTCACTTTGGGTTTAAACAGTAACGTCAAGATTATGAAAGTCTACAGAATACACGTGATTTGAGCATAATTCATAAGAGCTCATAACTCAGGCCCTATATACGTTAAACCGGTAGGAAAGACTGAAGTTTCGGGGCCCCGAGAGCGCCCACCCGTGTCTGCTAAACTATGCCCTAGAGGGACGTCTTTTGTTAGTTAAAATCACCGCGAAACACTGAGACGCGTTACTATACTATAAACTGCCTGTAAAGACTCGGCAAAGTCTAGTTTCTTTACCTGGATTGGAAATAATAGTGCGGCAGTATTCTTCTGAGAGATAAAATAGGATAGCTTAGCAAATCTACGAAAAGCACATCCTTATTCCCTAACAATTATTACAGGCAGATGCTTTGCAACAGAGACTGTAAGTAAAATACCTGTTTAGCTTTGTGAAAGCATTTTAAGCGTATCGTTTCCTGGCCACCCAGCAACCATTCTAGTATTTGTTGCTAGTAACAAAAGCACAACCGGAATCCCTTACTGGCGGTGAAACGCAAAACACCGGCAGGTGTGATTTAGGAAATGTTTGGAAGGCAAAACCTATGGCACTGTGTCAGATATGGACACCGCAAGCGATACAAAAATAATTGGTTTCCAGCCCCTCATTCTTCTTTTGTGCAGTTTGGTTTCACATCATTAGGCCCAACTCTAAAAGTGTCAATTGACTAGTCATTGTGTACAAACCTTCGCTGTAGGAAGCACACCACCTTTGCCATCTTGGGGGGTTCTGTGAATGCCTTGGCACGAGGGGAATGGTAACGTCTTTGTACATGAACCGTCTTCTGTTGCCACAGGTCAGGTAAGTTCAACATTTTTGAGAGAAAGCTGTTACTCGGACGTACTGGTAGATTTGAATTCCTGTCCACTTGGCAGTGTAGATGGTAGAGTGCCTGTCTCATGTTCAAGAAGACCCGAGTTTGAATCTCGGTTAGGGTGAGTTAGTGCATAAGGTTTCTCCGGGGGGTTCCCTTATTCTGAAAGACGAACATCCAGTGAAGTCTAAGCCCTATGCACCCTGGGCTCCTTTGGGTATCCTTTCACCCATTTCATTCATCGCCCAATATGACTTAATGTTGCAGAACGTAAATGAAAAACAAAACTTAATTCCTACCTATTGTAGTCCTAATTCTGCGGTAATTAAATTTTTGGGACACTCAAATAAATATTTTGTTATTAGAAGAAGAATAAATACATTCTGAATGTCATCTGTAAACTTTCAATTTGTCAACAAGATAATACGACAAGCGCAAAATATAAAAGACCACGGATAGTTTAAGAAAATAACAGGTTTGAAATGTCAGAAAAGATATTTATTCTTGCTTACCTTTAGGAGGCAGATGAAATGCTGCATTTATCCCGAAATCCTATGTTTTCAAGTTCCATATAGGATACATAAAACTCAGTATACCTCTAATGGTATAACTACTCAATTTAACTACCCAAACCGTTGAAGCATGTCATCTTCAGATTTAAATATCTATGATTAAGCCTAAAATCCTGAAACACCATAGTACAAAGCGATCACTTTTGTCAACTTAAAGAAACAATTGATAGAGTCGACATGAAAAATTAAACGCCACGGCCGAGATTTGAACCACGGATCTACTGGTTTCCGTCCAGTTGCTCTTACCCATTGAGCTACCATGGCCAATTTACTGGCATGACATTAAATTCTCCAATTGACTCATATATTTCTCCGGTAAACCACTAGAGGCTCTCGCATCCGAGATACACCGCTTGTGGTGACTTACTACTGTAAGTACTCGAGTCCCAGGCTGCACCATTTAACTCTTAGGTAATATTTAAGTTAATAAGCCGTCATGACTCTATCAATGCACTAGCATGTATATGGCTAGTGTGAAAAGATAAACAATTTCCATCAATTAACTTAAATAATTTCATTTATTTCATTTCTATTTTATGACTCGCACAGGGATTTACAATTCTGAGGATGCGTGGTGTGTAGTGGAACTTCTGGATATACTATATCCGGATATAGTATAGTTCGCAAGTGTTGATTTATTTTCTATATATGCTTGGAACTAGATACACAGAAGTATGTTAAAGTTGAGAGTGATCTACCCGGTAGTGGAAACTCTACTAATCCTTGTTTCACGTAAGCTTGCCCCGTATCTCTTAATGGTCACGAAACCTTATCACATCTCATTGGCGGCTGTTGTAGTGCAAACTGTTTTGCGGTAAAAATTAGTTCCTTATTTAACATGGTGATATGTCTTTATATGTTGGAAGAGAATTGCCAAATTTATATTTTGGTAACTGTTTTAATGAAATATATTACCCAACAAAGTTGATTTATCTGAAATGCATGTTAATTCTTAAACGAAGTATAGAGGAGGTTCCTTTGCTCTCAAGTTCATGGCAAGATAGCACGTGTTTTAGCGGTAGTGATGATATATTTGTCTATATGACTTTTATCACCGACCTTGTTTTGAACTAGATTAGTCATATATCGCCATTCGAAGGTGTGCTATGCCGAGTGCGAGAGCGAAAAAAGCGGCGAAAAAAGAATTGTGGTGAAAGTGTTTAATGCACTCACAGAAAAGGATCCGTCTTTGTCAGTGAGAGAAGTCAAACAGCTGTGCCCTGAACTTACAGGTGTGAGTGTTAGATGCGTAGGAACATTGCGACATGAAATTGAGACAACAGGAAAACTTACCACTCCAGGGGTGATATTGCTGTTTGGCGAAGACGTTATTTAAGGACAATCAGACTGTACCGTGATACAAATCGCAAAATATGCTACCTTGACGAGACTTGGGTGAATGAAGAACACGACAAGTATGGCGTGACACGACTTTAAGACTGAAAGACGAGCATTTTTGCAAGGTATGTGTGCCGGTTTAAAAACTTCCAGTGGAAAAGGCCGAAGGCCTTTCATTATAAACTTGTTCCACTTTCGTTGCTGATTCATTCAGTTTCAACTTGTTCAGTTTCATTATAAACTTCATTATTTTTGCATGCCTTCATATTCTTATTTCTATGATTTTGTCTGTCTTCCTGGCAATAATTATGTCGTATACTGCAGGCTTCAATGTGACGGGAAGGCACCGCCTATCGCCTATGACGCGAAAGAATTAGCCAATTAGGATGAGGGGGAAGGTAGTGGCACGCGGAGTGATACATGTCAGCGGGGCAAGGTTATATGAAACAGAGATTACAAACCACATCCCTAGCATTATCCTACGTAGACACTAACGCAGCATCCGTTTAACTAGGAAAGTCAATGCCATAGATTGCGGTAGACAAATATCGAGCCCAGGACCTTCTGAATGCGAATAAAGTACAATTTTTTTGTACAACTTTGTAATTTGCGTCCTCCACCCGAACTCGGGACATCTTGAACTAGAGGCAGACAGGCTACCACCACGCTACCGAGGCTGGCAGTATCAAATGTGATACTATAGTATCATAATATAGCAATATAATATACCCCTAATGATAGTGGTATAAATTAATAATTGTGGAATGGAGAAAAACGGGAATTAGTTATTTTATGTATTCCGCTTAGTTTTAAATGGTGGATTAATTATCAGAACATTTTTTGTTCCTTAAATCTGTAATTTATATGTTCACTATTTGTTCTATATCCTTTATAAAGAGAGTTTAGTCGGCATTCTGTCCTCATTTTCGTGCACCTTTACACTGTACGAGAGTTGGGATTTCAAAAGTCAGGCATGCCCTAGCGAGAAAGGTAACGCCCAATGTCTGCAAGTATTTAAACGATTTCATTGTATTCACATTTAACACAACATCAGCACGACATTATAGCGTGAAGCGTATCAAAAATGTTTTTGGCCTCCTGCATGATGGAACTGTTGCAGAAGTTGATTTAAAAGGAGATGTAAATGGGTGGAGTCATGATGGAATTTAATTTAATAAAGAGCGCACGATGTTGAATATTTGCTAGCATGAAAACAGTCTACTCCATCACGAAAATTTGTATCGATATTAGAAGTTGATTAATGTTGTAAAAGTTCTGTTAGAGGTATAAGCGAATTCGATGTTAATCGCACATTTGCGTTGTAGTATAAGATAAAGTTATAAAACGATTTGATGATTCTGATGATCGCCGTTTATTTAACTTTATTTATTGCAGTACGTTTCTCTAATTCTGGCTTTGGCACTGAACTTTTCAATGTGATTCTACCGTTCCGACTGTGACTTGTACACGTTGTGCGTCACAATTTATTACCACTGATTGACCTAACAATTGAAGCCAACATATTCCACACTGTAGGTTGCTAGGGGAGTGCACCTCAAAATAAATTTGTAATGGCTGGCACCGTAGCTCAGTCGGTAGAGCAATTGCATGCCGTGCTAGGGGTCCCGGGTTCGATTTCCGGCGGTGGGGATGGGGATTTTTCTCCGACCAAGATAATTCCGCATCTTCCCCAGAGTCTGGAAGTATGAATGAGAGTGTGAATGTGTATGTGATGTAATGATTAAAACCCAACGAATACGAGTTAAAAAAGCTTCGATATGTTCCAAAGGAGAAAGGCCGCCGATATGACCATTGTATTTAAAGGCGGTTCAAGTTTAAATGGTTCAAGTTTAAAAAAAATGTGAGTGATTCGAGGAATTTATTATCTTGCCAAAATATTTAATTTGCTTTATTAGTTACTAAAAGTAGTGGAACGAAACCGGATTATCAGAGGTACAAATCTCGGCTGTTAAACTGAACTCTTTAGTCGGATTCTACCTCTATAATAAATGGAATAGGTTTATTTGTGGCTACCTATGCTATTCTTATAAATTAAATACATTGAAAATTTTAATTTCTACATCACCGAAATTACATAAAAAAAAAAAAAATATCCGCCGAATTTAAATAATTTTTGGGCTACGATAGTATTTCCATAACTTTATGCTTATTCAGAAAATAAGCTTACATCAGTGGCGTACGCTGGGATTGTGACTTGGGCTATCACTAGGCCTACCAGATCTGGACAATAGGGATTGTTCATTAAATGTTAACTGCACAAACAGTGCATTTAAATCAATTTTTCTTGAAACAAGCTGTTAAAGCAATTAAAAAATTAAAACCAGCAATTTCACCTTACTTGTTTATATATATGAATTCCAGCCATCTTTCTTTACGGGTAAACTGCGTTGTGGAACTATAAGAAACAGTGCCTCATCATAATTAGCCATAAATTGTAGCAATTCTAAATTATTTTATTTATTTATTGACTCCTCTCTTTCAAATTGGCCTCTAAACGAAGTTGTTTATCTTTTTTTTCAAAGCTGTGATTAAATAAGCTAAATTTGCGAAACCCGTAGTATTCCAGGGTGCTTTCTGAGTTGCACACAACAAGCATGGCCAGCAATAAAGTTTATTTAGTTCGAATGTACCAGACAGCCAGTCACAATTATCATAATTACCTATATTAAATGCAATACTCCTAGAAGAACAAACTGGTTTTTAAAAAGGAAGAAGCACCATTGACAATGTTCTCACCCTTAAAAATAATAGAAAAACGAAGAGAACAAAATTTAGAGACGCACTTACTATTTATTGACTATTATAAAGCTTTCGAAAAAGTATCACGAATGATACTGTGGGAAATTTTAAATAATAGAGGCATACCTTTAAAACTAATTGAAGTTATAAAAAGTATGTACATTGACACAAAAATAAAAATAAATAAAGGAGAACCAGTAATAGTTAATGGTGGGGTAAGACAAGGTTGTCCTTTATCAACCGCACTTTTTAATTTGTATGTTGACGAAATAGTAAGGATTTGGTCGAATAAAGTCAATGGAGGCATTAATGTATCAGGAGCTAAATTGAAAACTATGTTGTATGCAGATGATCAAATAATAATGGACACAAATGAAGATGACCTGCAGAAAATGCTATATAGTCTAGATAAAATTGCTACAGAATATGGAATGAAAATATCACCAAATAAATCCAAAACCATGGCATTTAAAGGAATTAATCCAGTAAGATCAAAATTGTGTTAGATAACATAATAATTGAGCAGAAATCAGTCTTTAAGTGTTTAGGATGTAATGCCTCGTACCAAGGGGAAGCTGATATAATAGAGAAAATAAATAAATTTAACTATATAACAGACACAATAAAAAGAATATTAAAAATAAAGCAAGTAAGGACTCTATAATAAAACTATACAAAACAATTGCAATACCAGCTCTGGTCTATGGATCAGAAACATGGACACTAACAAAAAGAAATAGTACGAGAATACAGTCATCAGAAATGAAATTCATAAGAGCAAAAGCTGGATATACCAAAATTGATAAAAAAAAACCGTAGTCAGGATATTAGGACAGAATTAAAAGTAGAAGAAATAAACCAAAACCAAAAACTGAATCAAGACCATAGAAATAATTGTCTACATATTTGTTTATGCATACGGTTTCAATTCATGAATTTTATTAAGTTATTTCAATATACGGGGTAGCTTACAGAAGATTTAACAATGGAAAACTTTGTTCCAATTATTAATCTATATATTAATTATTGTAAGCTGGCAGAATTATTTGTCAACATAAAGGAAACAAAATTCTATCAAGCAATGTTCCTCAATAATGCAAGACAGCTATAGATCACTGATTCAGAATACAGTTAGAAAAGCTAAGATTTTAACTAAAACTTAAATTAAAATAAAAACAGACAGTGTGATGGTATTAATTTTATAACATATAACAATTTTAACAGGAATTTTCTTCTTAATATTTCCCAGAGTTACGTTGAAATATTCTCTGTGGTTTTCCTTTGGGGCATGAAAAAATAAAAACTCTCATAACTAATTAAATTATGATCCTTTTGAACCCTTTTCTTTTTCATCTTTCTTAATAATTACTGTATGTTTATGCGTTTTACTGTTTTTCCTTTTATTTTACACTTATATTCAATACAAATACCTATTACCCGAGTTGGGACTCGAACCTGCAACACTCTGAAAGACGGAACGCCAAAGACCAAAGAACAAAAAGCCTCTTACAATTCTTAAAAATTATATTTTAGTTTTCAGTTTGTGAAATAAACTGAAAATAACCCGCCTCGGTTGCGTAGATAGTAGTGCGTCTGCCTCACGTTCAAGAGGTCCCAAGTTCGAATCTCAGTTAGGGTGAGTTACCTGGATAAGGCTTCTTCCGGAGTTTTCCCTTATCCTGAAAGATGAATGTCGGGTAGCTCTAAGCTCCATTGATCCCGGACTCATTTGAGCATTATTTCACCCATTTCATTCAACATCCGATATGACGTTGGACGACTTAAATTAAAAAAAAAAAAAAACAACAACAACTTAAAATACAACAGTGAAATTTTAAGGATCTAATTACAGTAATGTAATAAATCCAATATTTAAATTTTGTAAATTTCCTAAACCGTAATATACAGTATAAAATCCAACTGTTCAATTAATAGGATATTAAACTCTTAATACTATTGCTATTATTACTACGGTACTTCCCTAAATGTTACTAATTTGTTTACAGATTATTAATTATTATGTTTTAAGCACTTTGTTTAATATATACATTCTAAAGGGACGGACGTTAAAAAGTACATTTATTTGTTTTAAACCTTCAGCTTTCAGGGATGCAGCTATTTATTTACCTCCTTCTTTTGTTCCACCACTAAATTGTCGGTTCGTTCTATCAAATTAAGAAGAGCCGATGAAACCATTATTTTCTTCTTCAAAACCCGGTCTCTCTGTAAAGCAGGTGGAAAGTTCCAATACCGCTCACTTAGGAAGATGTATGTATCCCATAAAACGCCTTTAACCCTAGTATTTTCCAATTATTCTGGGCATCTGGGTAAAGTATTTGAGTTGGTGTTCTGTACCTGCCAATGCGATACCCATCGGTATGCCGCCTGATCGCAGCAGCTTCCTTCGGGCTGCCCAGATTATGTGGCGATAGCTGGACCCTTCCTTTTTTTCACTTTTATTCATTGTTTCTTACTAGTCGCTTCACCCTTGGTATTTCGTGCTCCTGGTGCTGACGTTCTCTAACTTGTGGGAACGTTTTCGTTAACGAACGAGTTTAATGACCAGAACGGCTCCGGTCCATCTCTACGGCTTAAATGACCCATTCGGCACATCCGTATTCGAACCCGGTTGAGACAAGCAGGTTCGGTAAGAAGTGGAGAAAAATGTTATATTATCATGAGAAGACCAACAATATAATAAATTCAAACGTTCAATGATATCCATATAGAGGGTGTTACAACATTCAACCGATAAACTTTTAAGTACCTAGTAGGTAGTTACGGAGATGATATAGGAGTGTCTTGATAAATGTACCAAATGTTAGGACAAAGTTGTGCAGGTACGTTTAATTAATATACAAAAATTTGATGCACTCACCGGTTTAACAGCTATCACTGTTAGATGGTTGTCAAAGGATGCACCTAATGCTGGTGTATATTACAATATCTATAACAACATAGACACAACATTCATCACAGTAACTCATGGATTTGTCTCTTCAATATATTCTACTGGCTATTTGTCCTTCTAGACCAACATTTCTGGTAATGCATTATAGGCTTTCCTTAACAGTAAAATGACGTTCACGAGAGTTGATAGAACGCCATTCAGCTCATCCGTGCAAGTCTAAAACAAACGATGAAGCTACTTGCAAATTCTCATCCAAAATGAAGTCTGGACGTATTATAAAAATGTACACAGAATTAATGACCAGCTGATAACCGAAATGAGTTCATTTTGTATGCTAATGATTATATTATAAATTATGAATAGGACAGACCACATTTTTCGTATTTTTGAAGAAGTGCAAACCGTATATAGTAAGCAGTTATAAAAGAATTTAAAAGAGCACTTCATTTCTTGTTATCTTTAATTCACTTTCTCCAGTACAAAGGTTTCTTCTCAGCACTCTAACATATTGCTGAAGCTTTACAATAACAAAGTTTTAGATATACGAATAAGAACTTGGGATTTATTTCTGATTAGTTTGTCTGTTTCGTCTTTTCCAAAGAGAATTCAGGGATAAAAGTTTCTGCAATCATCACGTGCAGTTACATTGTTTTTTTCTGTTTTCTTTGAATTATTTTAAAGATTCCTGAAACTTCTATGGTCAGTGTTGCTAACTGCAGTTTCTCAAATTGGCTTTTTAACCATTTTTGGCGTAAAAAAGTCCCATTTTCTCTCACGTGCATACTCCAAGACTTTGAGAAGCTTATATAAGATGTACTCGTAGCTAGCAGTAGTGTTATTCTATTCCTTTTCTCTGATTTTCATATTAAGTTCAACATATTCCAAGGATGTGAAAGCAAGATTTTTAAGAAAGTCTTCCAATCAAACTACAGATTTTATGGGAACTTTTTCGAAAATATTAATTTCAGAAAAAAAAGATTGATGATTTTGATTGAGATATACGATGTGGCAAGATACTTTCATGACAAGGGGGCATATCTTAAATTGTTTTGGGAACAGCCTCTGATATTCTCTTCGTTCTGGATGGCCTTTCCATAAATGGTAAACCGTAAAGGAATATGCCTGACTCCAGTAAAAATATGGATTTCGATAAAGCACACAATTTGTCAGAAACATTTTCTTTTAGGCTTAACCAGTGGTTTGAAACCCCCAATACTTACACCCTCTCAAACTGGATGTGCATTTTCGCTCTCTTTTCCCTCCTCTGCCGGTCATGCAAGGAGAACCGAATTTCGAGGTCGTCACTAAGTGACTAGCTCATAAAGGATTTGGCTATTACTTAAGGATACCGATCTGTAAAAATTGCTCAAAAAGTGCAAAAAATGAGATTTTTTTGCCTAATTAAATAGAGTAATCCGCGTACTTCAATTTCCTGTTATTTTTAATGCCATGCAAGCCTTTAAAATTGAGTGGGTCACTGCAAGTAGGCACAGAGCTTTATATCACTTATTTGGTTGACTTTCTCGTGTTTTTAATTTTCAGCGCTTTTCAGAATTGCTCAACACGATGCAGCTTTCAAACTACAAGCTTGACAATATTTCTGCTTGAATAAAATAAGCACCAAAGAAAATTGATGAGATAATTTTTTTTAATGTCACCAGTGTTTGTGAAATTAAATAACAAAGCACATATTTCACAAGCAAATACTAAAAATTAATAAAATGAGAATTGAATAATTTGTTTATAGTAAACAAAGGGACAGCTTCAAAATTTCATCTCAATTTACTAATATGGTACCTATGAGCATAACTGCGAAATATTATTTTTCTGGAACTAAAATTGCATCATGTGGAACAGTTTAATTAATTGACAATAAAACACTATAATATATTTTAATGTAAATGTATATTGAGGAATTAATCCTTAAAGAATTAACCATTTTAAATAAATTACTCCGTATACGGGTGCTTTTAATTAATTAGAGCCAACTGAAAAATACAATGTCACGGCCGGGATTTGAACCACGGATATGTCAAACATAATGAGTTAATTGGAGAGTTTAATGTCTCTTCGGCATGTTGGCCATGGTAGCTCAAAGGGTTAGAGCGACTGGACGGAAACCAGGAGATCCGTGGTTCAAATCCCGGTCGTGGTATTAAATTTTTCAGTTGGCTCTAATTAATTAAAAACACCCATAAGCCGAAGTAATGTATTTAAAAGGGTTAATTCTTTAAGGATTAGTTCCTAAATATAAATTTACATTTAAAATATTCAGCGATAAAAATCCTAATATTTAAGTACTTACAATACCATATAGGATTCGTTTACCGGGAAAATATAATGAATTAATTGGAGTGTTTAATGTCTCGTTGGCATGTTGGCCATGGTAGCTCAAAGGGTTAGAGCTACTGGACGGAAACCAGGAAATCCGTGGTTCCAATCCCGGCCGTGGCATTGGATTTTTCAGTTGGCTCTAATTAACTATAATATATAAATATCACAAGAACTATTTTGGGTAAAGTTGTGAAAATTGGTCTGTGAACTATTCTTAATACCACAATAATTAGGTTCAAGTCATTCCAAGCAAAATTGTAGATTTAGGATTTTCACAGATCCTTGAGGCTATCATATTTTTATTACCACAGTACCTGCTGTGAATAGTTGTTTCAAACTGGATGAGGAAAGTCTTGTAAATGCAACATTCAGCTTTTTTAATACAATTTCTGTGTATATTTATAATTTCTTCCTTCTAGATGGTGACAGTCAATTACTTCTTGCATTTCATATAACAATGAAGTAAAGTAACGAAATACAATTATGCTAAGGTTCATTTATGCATTCAGATCATAAATTCAATAATTTCAATCAAGATCAGCTTTTTTCATGAAATCTTCCATCTGATTACAATTAAGTTTCTTATCTTAGAAATTGGTTAATATTAGTGTACAATCAATATATTTATAATGTCCTAGTAAACAACTGAGCATTCACAGATTTTAAGCAATATTACAACTTGCAAAGGAAGAATCAGAATGAAAAATGCAATCCTATTATCGTGATTGAACCACAGATTTTCTCGTCTCCATCTGCTAGATCTTACTGAGCTATCACAGCAACATACCAGTGTAACATTAAATTCTTCAATTGCTCGCAGAATGTATTGAGTATTTTGATTGTTCCTACATCTACATATTCACAATGTAGCTGCAAACAACACAAACATTTGTAACTAAATGAAAGGTAGAACATACATGTATGCACGAAACTTGCTATCTTGTATAAATTCGCCCTTAAACAAATACTTAAGACTCTGGCAATTACTACTATGCATAACATTGTTGCCTGATTTCGTCTGATGAATGCCGAAGGCTTGGTGCCATTGAGAGTGGGTGCGTGCCTTGTATGTCTATATATGTAGACGTGTGCCCAATAGCTAAACGTTTGGGATACCTCAGAACTCTCGTGTTCGAATCAGCTGTCCCATATTATCACGCATTTAATAATACGTTATCACGTAACATTTCCCAAGTCATTTTCTAGCATGCAAACCAATTTCCCAGAAATATGATTTTTCTTCGCTTTTTTAAGCCGCAAGTGCCCCAGGCTGTATCGTTTACATATTCACGACATGATTGTACAGATGGATGTAGGGTCCAAGCACTGCTTAGCCCTCAAGGCAGGTTTCCTTATTTCACAATAGCAATTTTTGCGTAGAGCATACTATATGAATGCAACAAAAAACTGCAAGGAGGTGGAAAAAATGTATTTTATCCATGGCATTTAACAGAAACATTCTTTTACTTCCTGCCGTGACTAAAAACATTACCTGATGTAGTCCGTAGATGTAACAGCACTGAACTTGTAGCTGTGCTCCATGAAGCCTTCGTTAATTCACATCCGCTTCGTGTTGTTTGAATACAAAACACAAAAGGTGCTTATCCAGAACACAAGAACCGCTGGATGTGCTTTCTCCCGGCCCTCACTTTTTTGTGTTTTTCTCTTCCTTTAGATTCCCTACGGAATTTCAGTCCGAGCATAGCGGAGGTCTTTGTTTATTCTGATGTTGCCTTACTTTGCTTTGTAACCAATCGTTTGCATCCGTTTTTGTAAACGTCACCCATATTATTGTGATGCTGATTTTCTTTTGTTTTAGCACCTGCCTACTATTTTAGCATATACTTTTTTATTTTCTCGCCACATGTTTAAAGTATGAAAGAGAAAAAAAAATAGTGCCCAGAAAGTCTGATATTAAGATCTTAACGGAAGATATTGAGAACCCTCAATTTTGAAAAAGCACTTTTATGAAAATATTTCTCTCTCTCTCTCTCTCTCTCTCTCTCTCTCTCTCTCTCTCTCTCTCTCTCTCTCTCTGCGTGTGTGTGTTCTTTTTTCAATAATTTATGGAATATACGACATATTTTTCAAGAAAATCTACCTACCCCGAGGAACGCTTTATATGTAAAAACTTGTCCATATTTTCAATTTTCATTAAAATATTATGTTAAGATATTGTCATGTTGAATAGTAGATATTGAATTTTCTGAGAATATTGCTTCAACCAAACCCCTTTGGGATATCAGGCATATTCGACAAAGAAATTAACTGTTCTTTCACACTGGCCGTGTGTAGGCTAAATTGTGGAAACGTGGAGTCAGACTGAAAAATTCAATGCCATAGCCGGGATTTGAAATACGGATCTTCTGGTCTCCGTCCAGCCACTCCATTGAGCTACTATGGCCAACGTACCGATATGACATTAAATTCTCCAACTGACCCGTATTTTTTCCGGTAAACCACTAGGAGTTCTTATAAACAAATGAGACAACTACCTTAATGGCGACTTACTATGCTGTAAGTAGTTTAAGTTCCGGGCTTTATAGTTAACCACTATTAGGTCAATTAATAGAAATTAATTGTTCTTTCACACTGGCCGTGTGTAGGCTAAATTGTGGAAACGTAGAGTCAGATTGAAAAAATTCAATGCCATAGCTGGGACTTGAACCACGGATCTTCTGGTCTCCGTCCAGCCGCTCTAACCATTGAGTTATGGCCAACGTGCCGATATGGCATTAAATTCTCCAACTGACTCGTGTTTCTTCCGGTAAACCACTTAGGAGTTCTCATAAACACATGAGACAACTACCTTAATGGCGACTTTCTATGCTGCAAGTAGTTTAAGGCGCGGGCTTTATAGTTCGGACCACTATTAGGTCAATTAATGGAAATTAATTGTTCTTTCACACTGGCCGTGCGTAGGTTAAATTTTGGAAACGTTCCTATAAATGATATACTATTATGATATTCTTAAATAGGAAGTTAAGTAAAAGTGGATAATAAAATTTCAAAGACACAGCGCAGTTCTTAAAGATTTATTCACAGTATTCTCTTATTTTTATCGTACCTGTAAGGAAATATGTAAAACAATAATTCCCTCAAGTATTCATCTCAATTAGCGCAAAAACCTTATAGGAGTAAGTGGTGAATAAATATGTTGAAGGAATGTTAGATATCACGTTAAATTTGCTATTACTGTTCCTGCATAGAACAACGTTTCTTCAAAGCCATCACATAGCAACCAATTCATAAAAATTTGGCTTACTGAACTCCCTAATCCCAGTTTTGCAACAAGACAGTATGTAACAGAAGTATTCTACAAAAGGTTTGAATGAATGGAGCCAGACTAAAGCATTCAATGCCTTAGCCGGGATTCGAAACAGGGATCTCCCGCTCTCCGTAAGGGAAATCTGTGGTTCAAGGCCCGGCTATGGTATTGAATTTTTCAGTCTGGCTATACTCATTCAAACCTTAGACTGCACACGGCTAGTGAGAAAGAAGTGATTATTTCTATTCTATGAAGGTTTATCTCAATAGAACAAGTTGCTTTTATAAGAAAGGTTTGTTAAAATAAATGAATAGAGAAAGATTTGCGAATGTGCATGCTTCAAGGCTTTTACTGTTTTACAATAGTAGCGTGATTCTAAATGCTGCTTTAGATAAATGGGATAATGAAGAGAAATAATCTAAGAAAAGGAAAACAATTTTATTAATATTCACTATATGTATTATCAGATAAAAAGAGGCAGAGAAGGAGAAACAATCCACAGACCAATTCGGAAAATTCTGGAGGTAGTTTATGCTGTGCTCAATGTAGGTAGACAATTTAATGCTACTCTACATTGAAATAATAATCAATAATTATGGAATGTTAGCTTCTGGTCGTGTATTCTGACTACTGCATGTCGAGTACAGAAACACACACATTCTTTTGTAAAAATTATTTTATTCAGGGGGCTTATATACGTCTTTGCGGAGAGAAAGTAAATTTTATAAAAGTATATGCATCTTAGAATAAATCGTAAAGAAATATCTCAAAAGAACAAAGATCAAATACTTTTATCTTAAAAAAGAAAGCAAAAGGAAGGAGCAGGCGATGAAGACACGAAGGTATGAAGACAAGTCAGGTCCTCTTTTTTTTAAAAAAAAAAAAAAGGTGAAGATGCCAGAGAGAGACACACTTGAGACCGGTGTTCTTTGAGAAAAATGAATGTTAAACGATTACATTAAATACGTAATACGGTAGAGGGAGAATCAGGATTGAAAAAATGAGTTTTATTTAGTTTTTTTTAAAGTAATTTACGTCCTCCAACGTTAAGTCATATCGGACGGTGAATGGAATGGATAAATGATGCTCAAATGAGTCCGGGGTCCATGGAGATTAGAGTTACCCGACATTCGTCTTACAGAGATAAGGGAAATCCCCGGAAAAACCTTACCCAGATAACACAACTTGACCGAGATTCGAACTCGGGACTTCTTGAACGTGAGGCAGACTTGCTACCACCACGCTACTAAGGCTATTACTATTACTATTTTGGGATGCTCTCTAACTGCCATGGTTCTGAGCGTCACAATTTATATTGAATGTGAAACACCGTTTACTTTCGCCGTTTTATCAAAGTTCTTTGGCATGTCTTGTCTACGAATTTGGATCACCGAGTTTACGTTCCTTCCGAAGCAAGTTATACTAAAGGTTTCTACTTCCAGAAGTCATATAAACCTAATCTGCGCTGATATCACCGACCTTGGAAGCCAAGCTATCATGTTAGGTACTCCATAGCCACTATACAGTATTTGCTCAAAAATATTTTTCTTTTCTGAATTTTCACTAACCATTTTAATTAAAATATCTCATGCTTAATATATTTCCCTGACAAATAATATTGTCACCCGAACGTCGGAACTCCCTATAGAACCGGCCGGCAGTAGGACCAGACGGAAAGCATCAAGTCCACGCCTACCCATTTATCTCGTGTCACTATAACTGAAGGGATGATTTAGGAGAGCGGAACAAGCCCTGTACCGTCTCTTTCCCCTCCCACCAGACGTCTGGAAACCTCGTAATAATTGTACGCACCGCGAACCTTCCAGAAACGGCGATGTTCCCTATATAAGGCCTGCAGTTGGCGAGTCAGTCAGTTCTTGGCGAGCAGCCGTGAGCAGCGCCGAGTGAGCGAACGGACTGGAAGACGATGTATGTGTATCAGAGGAGTTGTACGTAATTGTGAGCGTGCAGTGGACCTATGACAGACGAACTGACGAATTGTAATAGTGTGCATTACGTAATTCTGTGTAATCGGCAGTGTTCCAACTGTAATTCGGTGGAAATAAGGAACGTTTTGAGTTTGTGCAATTGGAATTTTAATTTCACGAACCCACAAGGTCACAATATATACATGTAAAATTTCTGGGAACCCTCTTTATCTCTATTTATTTCTAATGCATTTAAACATCTCGTAAAATCGAGAAGATAGATTCATACTCCACAAAGTGCGTAAAACTCGTTAAAATATGCAATTTATGCCTAATTTACTTTTTCTGTGAGAAAAAAAAAAGAGAACATACTGATATGAAAAATGTATTAGCCTTTCTGGGGATTATATTGAGAAATAAAGATAAAAAATTATTAATTTATTTTTCATTGTGAGTCCCGGGACTTTCCAGTCGAACTTCGTACGTATTTATCTCAATTAACACTAGAGGAATACGCGTTTATAATAATAGTTTGTACAAGAGTTCAGAAACTTGTCTGAGTACAACGCATCACTTTTTCCCCCCGCCTACGGCACTTCTGTTTTGCTAATGTTTGTTTTTGTCATGGTTTGCTAGATTGTAATTTCCTCAATTGATCTATTTGAACTTGGACCTCTTCGACCTATTACAGAATGGAACTTGCGAACCCGTTAGATGCGATTATAGGTTAAGATCAGTCCCGTGAGAGAGGTCCTGCAAATGCAAACGAAGGGCTCACATCGCACCCAGCTATTACTTCAGAGTTGGAGTAGTGGTCACTTTCAGGTATAACTAATCCACTACTTAAGTTTTAGTTCAGTGAACTATGACGGAAATGAAGGCATTGGTGTTTTGCATAATCACGAACATCACTATCACGTAATCCAAAGTAAACCGTTAGCAACTCCTTCCTAGAATGTTGCCGTTTCTTCCTTCATTCTTTGGACTTCTTAGGTTTTTAAATATGTGTTAACACTCCCATTGTCTTCTTTATTCTACTGTATCAACATGCTGCTCTTTTTACCTATTCTAAGAGCAGAAAGTATAAAACTTCCTAAGATATCTGTAAATCATATAAACATTTCGAAATAAGTAATTAAGACACATGGAAAAACACAGGTTTAACAATATTCTGAGTTTTGAGTTATTCCATTGCTATAGATATAAATAAAATCTGCAAAGCTTTGTTTTTAACAGAATAATTTTAATATTACTACACAAATTTCTTAACCGAATGTTATACATTGTTTAGAGATGTGGGGTGCTCTGATTTTTTGTTTTAATTTTTAATGAGACTTTAGTAACACATTCCTTTCTTAGCCCAACTTATACTGCAGGAAGAAAAAGCATACATAAATTTGATATCAAGAAATACATGCCTTTAGACCTCCTGAATCTGAAAAAGAAATGAAGCTTGGGAGAAGACCAAACTTTTTATTCAAGAACAAAAACTTCAAGGGTGTCATATTTTAAATAAACCATCCTAGTTCACAATTATTATTTGAATTATTGTGTTTCTATTATGTACTAGCTTGATTAAATCACCTTAGGTTTAAAATCTTCCTGGGAAATAACATAAATAGCTTGGTTTGTTAACTGCAAATAGCCTGAGAAGTTCTGAATAAATTTCATATACTACTGTGTAACCAATATACTGTACAATATTGTTTGAACAGTTTTTCCTTTTCTTCTTAACTTCAAGGTTTAGAGAATAGCACGCTTGTTTCAACTTCAAATATCTTCGAACCAGCCTTTTCTAAGGTCAACCAACGATCTGCGTTCACTAAATTTATGTTCTAGTACTTGATGGTGAATCCTGTATCTAGGATTCATTCTAGCCGTTATTTGCACTGTAGTATATTATTTTTAGCCTATCATTTAGATTAATGATTTTAGTTCCTCTTGTATTTCCTTCTTTCTTTTTCCATTTCTTTAATTGTTTTTGTGATCCAGTTTAGGGCACCCTTAGTTACACTCAAAAATTTATTTCTCAGGGCTGTATCTTATTTTTTGACTTTTAATTATTTTACACAAATTATTCTAATCGCTTCCAAAAGATAGAACAAGTAAAGCCCTATATTTATAATATTTGTACTATCTTTCTCTTCTAATTTTTGTTTTTAAAACTTCGGTTAATTTTTCCATAGATTTCCATGGAAAATAGCTAATTTCCAGTCTGAATCATAATTCTTGAAGTATCCATCATCATGTCCTAAATAAATAAAATTATTCACTTGCTCTATAATTTGGCCATTAACTGTTAGGTATTTTTGTTCTGATTCTTTGCTTCGTAGTGCTATCACTCTTGTTTTTGTAGTGTATTCTTTTATTTTTTATTGCTCACAGATCCGATACAGTTTAAAAATACGCATTTATAAATTATATTCTTTTTCTGAATAGTAGCTCAGTCATCAGCGATTGCCTACAAGCTTATTCAAAAATCTATCCTGTGTTATTTTAAAACCAGTACTCATCAGGTGTTTCCATTTTCCCCCTAGATCGTCAATACAGCCTTGTGTAAACCTTGCATAACAGAAGCTATTTGTGAATTTTTGAAGTCGTTTTAATGCCTCTTTTTTTGTCGGAAAAATATTTTGTATAATTTTTATCAATCCTTGAGTTCATTTTTGTTCTTCAATGATTTTCCATGGTATATTTCTGTGTACCTTCCTTAATTTCAACTTTCATTCCTTTACCTTCTCTCCGCACGTCTTCTGTAAATTTACTAAGGAGGAATAGGTATTAGTTTCATTTATGCAAAATATGCTGCTCGAGAATGTATATTTTAATAATATATATTGCACTGATTTGAACTATAAAACCCTTTGATATTAAAGGCGCTGCTGTTTTGTTTTCCTCTCGTACTATATTGAAAATGTTGAATTATAAAATTAGCATACGGTGAACAGATTTTAAAGATTTTGTTATATATGTATGTATGTATATATATGTATATATATTTATATATATATTTAATCCCCTCTGTACCCACAACAAAATGATTATTAAAATCATAACTGTAATCACTCGCCTTCGTTAACATGAAAGAGATAAAAGAAATATCATGCTGTGACAATATTTTATAAAGTACACAAATATAAACAATACGGGTAAACATTCATTTGGATTTTTCTTAATAAAATTTTTTTTTTTAATTTCTAGATTGCGCAAAAGATATTTATTCGCAATCATAGTAAAATCTACACGGTAACCTTTATTTAACAAGGCAAAGCATTTGCTGCAACCCTGTTCCGATTCTCATTTTTTCCCTTTATATACATTGAATTGAACAATTGGTAACGCAAAACAGCTTAAAATAAAATTCTTAAGATGTAAGAAACAAAAGCCAAACTGTGGAATTTGATTCGTACAAGTCTTTCCCACTGGTATTTATGAAGCAGCTTTATGATTCTATCTAAAGCAATTTTCAAGGGAGTTCTTATGAATTACTGCTGTTTTATTGGACTCAAAAATTACGTAATCCAAGAACCAAAAACGGGGTATAGAAATGCATGTGTTTTGAATGTAATTTGTGGAATATACATACCGATAACACGATTGAGTTAATTTGTAAGTTTTCTAAAACAAACTAACTGAGCAAAATTACGTTTAGCTTTCTCTATCGCCTATTATAAAGTACATAGCAGAGAAATACTACATTCCACTCAAAGACTCAATACATAGATTTTCCTTGAAATGAAGTTGAGTTCCCTGAACTCTCCAGCCCGATAAAAAGTGTTTTTAGGAAAAGGCCTGTGCACGTGAAGAGCATAAATCAAAAACCGAAAGTTTCTTAAATGTTAAATACGTACTAAATATGCAGTTTCAGCATTTTCCAAAAATATGACATATACGCCTTCAATTTAATTCCAACATCGCAAACTCATTTTCAAATGAAAATTTTTTAAATAATTTTCACCTTCATACAGATTTTAGGATAGTTTTGTGAATAAATGCTTATACCAAATTTTCTGTAAATGGTCTGTAAATTGCTATTCTTTCTTTATGCAATGGTAAGCTGTAGGAGGTATACAACACCTTGCTAATAATGGAGATATCGTAATTTATATCAAGCATATTTTTGTGACATTTACCGCTTCTGATTAATCCTTTGTTATCATTTTAAATTTTCTAATACTTTTCTCAACTTCGAATCTCTCACATCTTGACATATTTATGCAAAGAGAACACAATTTCAAATTCATCGCTTAGCAGCCGGCTTCCAAAAAAAAGGTGATCATCACTTTAACTCACTGAATTCTTCTTAGACTCATAACTAAAGGTCCTAATATATATATATATATATATATATATATATATATATATATATATAGTCACCAAGAGGTATGTAGGACAACGACTTCTTTGAAAATACGTTGCATATCAGCATGAAAAGGAATTAATACAAATGTAACATAATTGTATTAGTACTTTGAATTACGGGATTTAATACAATACTTAATTCTATAATTAAAGTTTGTAGCTTGAATTTTTTCGTTCCAGTTCTAAATGAAAGTGGCTAGTATAATGCAAGTATAACGAAAACAAAATCCATTTAATTGTCAGAGCTAGTGTTTTTATGTCGTTATCATAAGTAGAGTAATAGTAAATTTATTGTATTTTTAAGTCCAAATTTCATTTAGTATAAGCCTATATTTAGAATTCTCTTTTCCTTCCAAAAAAGACATGTTAGTGTAGACTTACGAAACATATAACATGTTTAAATAAGAGGGAACCGAACTACAGTTGAGTATTTACTTTAAAATAGAAACATTGCTGTAAACAGTTCTTTATTTTTTGACCATTTAGACTCAAAAGGTGGCATCTGGAATGGAATAAAAGGGAGAAATAAGGACAATTACTACAGAAATTCTTCTTACCACAATTTTCTTTACACCATGCCTCAGGCAATGGCTGTTCCAGCAGAAGCAGTAGTCACTTGGAGGTAAACACTTTTTCAATACTCGACTTGGCACAGCACATGCTTCTTAGCAACGTTCGTGAGAAATATTTTAATGAGTTAAAATACAATAAACGAGGTCCATGTTCCTTTTGTTGGTACGTCAGACATGCTACAGCTTTCGTTGTTATGTGTATGAAGCAACACAATGGCTGTAGTACCCAGAAGTGGCTCCAAAAAGACAAAGGAAGAGAGAAAACAAGACAACTTCGATCTTAAATCTATTAAAACAGAAGTACTGCAGCTCCTGGAAAAGTTAAGGTTAATTATATATTCCTTATAAAGTTTGTTCGCTAAGTTTTCTAAAGAGATTTATACACATTTTAGAATCATCTTACTAGAAGTGCTGTATTAGCGTGCAGAAATTTGTCGGATTTTGACTTTTCTGCAAAAGTTTTAGTTAGGAGTAACCTTATATGAAACTTGGTGAAAATTTCAAACAATTCACGAGATGATTTTTATGTCAAAAAGTGTTTTGTGACCTTCGCTTCAAATATGGACTATGGGAGTTTTTTCTCAGGTGTTTTTTTTTTTTTTTTTTTTTTTTTTTTTTAAGAATCAGATGTCAACACATAAATACCCAACAGAACACGAAGAAGTAATGTACCAATTCTATATCTCCAATAACAGTGCTTTGTTAAGTGCCTCTCTGTACTCTATGACAAAATTTGTACTAGTGGTTTAGTGTGCTTCTGTAGAACTCTGGACTTCTGGCAACGTCTGAGGATCCCAGTACAATCTGCTCTTCCTCACTCCTATTATCCCCTTCCTCTGAATATTTTGTTGTTCTATCCATATTAATTATTTATAATGCCTTTCACTTTGATTTGTTGTAGCATATTATTTTACTTCGGCTTTTAAATTACTAGGGATATTATAATATTACTTCAAGCACTAAAGTTAAATTGCTTAAAACACATATAAAGGTTTAACATTCTTTTTCTGAATCAAACTAGTACTTATATATAACCCAGTTTGGTTAGAGGTTTTAATTATGTTGCAGAGCTTTTAGTATTTCAAAATTAAAGCTCTGCATCGTAGAGAACTTCTGATTACTTAATGTTAAAACAACGTTTACATCCCTAAGAGGGTATTTAGGATGTGTGCATGGAATAAAATACACACTGATAATTACGATAGAGCAGCATGTAGCAAAATTTTGAAAGCCTAGATAAAAATGCAATTCTTACCTATGGATACAATAAGAGACTACTAGAAAATATAGTGAGGTGAGGATTTATAGCCTATACCCTCGGTGAAATAAGTAGATTTGACACAGAAATTGCATTACGTACTTTGATTAAGGTACCAACATTTTCGGCCTTAAAAGAAGTGTTTAATAATGATAGGAAATTCTCTAAGCAATGCATATTCACGTACATCCTTAAGTGATGCCCATTTTAAACGAAACTGATTGTTCTAATCAAGTTGCCCGTCCCCACGGTGGGCGTCATGATTGGGATGTGGTACTAGAGGGTGGGACGTTGTTAGGGCCAAGTCTTCGCTCCTTGGTATCCTGCTTTCCCCTTAAGTAGCTCCTCAATTGTGCTTCATCAGATACCTCATGGGCCTGAGTGAAAAAAAAAGCCCATGCCATTGCCAGAAATTGAAACGGACTCTCTCTCTCTCTCTCTCTCTCTATATATATATATATATATATATATATATATATATATATATATATATATATATGTCTGAATACGTCTGAATACCTTCAAATATGATTAGCGCTATGAAAACATTACTTGAACTACGTGCAGTTTAATTTGTTCGAAAGGTCTAGTAATATACGAATATTGAAAATAACAGAAAATGGTACAATTGTTTCAACATTATTACTTAAGTAAATTATCTCCAATCCAAAACCCTAAGAACAAGATTTTCATTTCATAATGAATAAGCATTAATTAAATGTTACATGGAAACTTAAGTAATAAAGAATATTTACTTCAAAAATACCTGAAATGGTGTTAAACAGAGCTTGTATTATAACCACATGTTTCTTTAACACAAATTCATATTTTAAAACAAGTACAATGGACTTTTAATAAAAGTAACACCGAAATTATTAAATAGATAACTAGATTACGGATATCCATTCTCCAAATGCTTAGGGTAAATAGAAACGCAGCAAAATGTTAACCTTTCAGAAGTTTTGTGCTACTTGATTATATTTCTCAAACATATTTTTGGAAATGTGTAATAGTTTTGAGTTCATATTATAATCATATCATTGAGTACATGAAAACGGGTAATATTTATTAATTCAGATTAACAATTGAAGTTTTTCTGAGGTATTAATCTTAAAAAAATATAAATTTAAAGGAATACTAAATTAAATAATTTATCATATATAAGTTACGCATAACGAATGGGTGCGTAATAAAAGTAAAGCTATCGAAAAATAACGATATTCCAGAAGGACTAAAATAAAATCAAATAAAATCTGAATATCATACCCCGGCTCCTTGAAACTATAATTGGGCACACATTCAAATTTTACATTTATTATTTCTTAATAAAACATTACATTATTTATAGTACATAATTGTTTCAGATTTTCTACAACTACAAAACTACAAAAACAAAATTGATAAAACACACACACACACAAAAAAAAAGATACTACTACCTATAATATTACAAAATTTACTGGTAACCAGCAAATCTCTACTGAACACAATACTAATATTCTTTTAACTACTTAACCAAGCATTACAGATAAATTTAAATAACAAAAACTTTACAAAACTACAAAATGCTACTGATAATTGCTGGAAGCCAGCAATTCTAATTTAAACAGTTAAACTTATTTTATTTATAAGATATATTTAAAAGTATTGGTAACCAGCACTTATTTTTAAATTAACCACAAGAAAAATAAATTTATTTGTTCTTTTCTTCTCTTATTTTAATCTTCTTAATTAAATATATAATTCAAAAGAAATGTATATATTACATCTCTAATTTAGATGATGATTAAATATAATTTTAAGCAACAATTCATTCTTTTAATATTAACTATTAAGATACTTTTTACCAAATTTTGAAACTAAACACAATAATTCATATATATTTTTACAAGTATACACCAAATCCATATAAATAATATAAAATTTCACTAATTATTTATTTGGTTTAATTCTTCTTCTTTCTTCCCATTCTTATCTGCCGGTCGAAACCACATAATATTTTCTATTTAATTACTCTCGTTCCTTATCTAATAAATTCTCTTCCTCTTCTATATCTTGTCCAATTTGTTCGATTTCCTCTTCTTCTATTATTATGTTTAAGGATCCATTTGCATTAAAATTCTCTCTTATAATTCTTTCTTTTGTTCTATCTGATCTTCTTAATTCTTGTCTTTCAATTGATAATCTTCAGGTCTTCTTACTTCTATAATTTCTGTCTCCCAAGCTTTTTTACTTATATAATTGCTTAGAAATTGTAACATTTTTACTAATTCAGAATCCCTTAATATATCATGAATATAAAATCCACAAGGACTGTAAACACAAAGCAGCAGAAGTGAATTCCAAGTATGATGCAATCTATTTTCGAATTAACACATCCATAATAGAAGGTAGAGTTGGCGGGCTGATATTAATGATGGGTAAGCGTGAAAGTGATGATGATTGATGGAAGGACCAACATCTCACGCTGGTCGACGTTCATGTCGCCTAGCAGTCAGCTTCTGTAAAACATTGGAAAACCATAGCAGAGACTCTTATGTACAGCTATTGTTCAAATCATCTACATGATAAAACAGACCTCATGCTCCTTATTGATCCTACCCTCCATAAAGCAGATCGGATAATCATTCTCCATTTACACATCACTTTTTAGTTCATTGATGGGCATATTTAACTATTATCTAAAGCATAAACTGATGTTCATGTTTGTTTTCTATTTGCATCCTCGATAACTATTTACAGGCTCTGAGATTTTTTTCTTTGTGTAGTGTGTGTGAACAATATTATCTAAAAAATTTGATTAAATCCAAAAATCGATTTTCTAATTTCAGACATAAAGATTTCCAGCAAAGTATCTCAAAACCATACGAACATTGACATGGAAACTTTTCCTCTAATAATTTAATTTTTTCACATTACGGCTTTGATAATGATTTTCATTAAAATACCGTTTTTCATATGTTTACATGATTATGCAAACAGTCTCTGAAGACCTGTTCATTCGTAATGATTAATTTATAGTTTCGTATGACTTTTAAACCATTGAACTCAAACAAAAGCGTACTTTGCAAAAATTGTGGGATTGTTTAATATGCAGAAATGATACCAACTGTGTTTTGAATTTTCTTATACCTTTAATTTTGATAATGGTCATCTTTCAGTTCTCTTTTTTCTCGAGACGGCAAGGAAAGTCAACGGGATTTCAACATTAGCATATAAATATTTGATTATTTCAACCACCATCTGTCTTCCCTTAATACTGAGTCAATCTTGGTAGACTAGGCTGGAAATTATAAACAGAAATGCAGAATAATAAGTGGATTAACTGGAAAATAAATGACCCATTATTAATGATAATGATATACTAGAATGTAATATTTTATGTAAAAAATTGGAACTGGAATCAAGGGAAGATCTAACATTTTGGTAAATGGTAATTAGTAACTAGACCTGTCACGTTAATTAAACAAGTCACAGTTAAAGGTTGTAGGTAAATCATTTCGTTAGAAGCAAATATACTTACTAAGTGTTCTGAGAATTATGGAACAATTTTTAATAAGGTAGATTTGGCTCCCAAGTGAAATTAATTTAGAAGAGAATATATTGTTTAAATGTCAATCAATAATAATGTAATAAATAAATAAATAGATAAACAACATCAGATGGACGTACAGACGTCCATGACAAACAGCCTTCCGGTCGGCCTTCGGTTTCAGCCGAAACAATTGCTAAAGTGGAGCAAGAAATGCTTAAAAATCAGCGTGTGACAGTTCGCAAGCTGTGTGAACTTATCCGTGAAGTCAGTAAGACTACGATTCACAAGATTTTAACCAACATTTGCATTATCACAAGGTGTGTGCGAGGTGGGTCGCCAAAATGCTCATCGAAAACCATAAATGGCAACGTGTTGAAGCGGCCCACCGATTCCTGGGGCGCTATGCAGAACTGGACGAGGAATTGTTGGATTCACTTGTCATTGGCGATGAAACCTGGGTGCACTAACATCACCAGAAACTAAAGAACGTTCTCGTCAGTGGTGGCATTCGAATTCGCCATAGCCTCGAATGTTCAAACAGACATTCTCTGCCGTCAAAGTGATGGCCAGTGTGTTCTAGGACAGAAAAAGTGTATTGCTGTGCGAGTTTATGCCTATCGGCACAATAGTAAATGCCGCTAGCTACTGTAAGACTTCAATTGCGACGTGCCATTCAAAATCGAAGGAGGGGAATGCTGACGAGGGAGTAATTTTTCATCACGATTTCAGTAATTTTTCGTCCCCATACTGCACATGCAACGGCTGATCTCCTGGCCCAGTTTGGATGGGACATCCTCACCAGTCGCGCCTACAGTCCAGACTTAGCACCTAGTGATTATCATCTGTTTCCTGAGTTAAAGTCATACCTGAGTGGAACACATTTCCAGACCGGCAATGATTTGAAAAACGAGGTTGAGCGCTACCTGCGCAACCTGGCGGAAGAAAGCTATGACAAGGGCATTTAAAAAAAAAAAAAAAACTGACAGCGCGTACAAAAGTGCCTTTCCCTCAATGTAGCATTCATTGTTAATAAACAAGTTTCCTATATTAAATAAAATTGCAGACGTTATTTTAAGGACATACCTAGTTGCTCTACTTGGCGTCACGTAATTTAACAGTTTCATTTTACTGTAACAAAAACTGTAGCGTTAAACGCTAAGGAAAATATCTTTGTTTAAAATCACAGTATTATTCATGCTAACAGTGAACCAGTTACAATAACATTCAGCACCTAACGGTACCCACCGGTTACTTCCCTATAAATAAATGAGTACGAGTAAACTACGAGTAAACTCGTATTTGTATGAATGTTTACTTCAGTTAACATAAGTAGAAAGAAAAATAAGTATTTATAACGTAGTTTATAGAAGATATAAAAACTAATTGATAGTGGTTAGGGAAAATCGTAAGAATGTAAGTGTCATAAGAATTCAAAAGATTCAATGTATATTCTTTCGTTTTATTACCCTCCAAAAATGCATAATTTGGTTTATTTTGAAAAGAGAGAGAAGCTACATTTTTAATACTGATATACACAAACTTAAACCCACAACTTTGAAGCAGAAAAAACTTCAAATGTAAACTAAAAAACTGTTGTAAATACGTAGTACCATTTTCGTACTTGTACGCCAAGTGTGCTTCATAGTGAATGAAGATTTATAAGAGGCACGAAGAGCATGAGGGGCGATGATCCATGTGTCAGAACTTCGTGGTGGATAATCACATCAACGCTAGCAAGTTGGAGCCAAGTCTCATCACCACGTTTTGTCTCCGATTCCATCTCAAGATGACGAACACTGGCAGGCTAGGAAAACAAGCCGCAGTAAAAAGAGAAATAAAAATCCTTGAGGAAGAGTCTGAAGTAAGTGAGTTGCTCGAGCAGACAAATGGTCGCGCGTTGTGACGAATATCAATCCGGCTGTGACAACCGGACCCGCCATGTGCAATGATAGAGCTACCTGATGACCGCCCGTGGAGACCGGGCAGTTTTCTGTGGTACAGCATAAGACTATGTTGCCACTAATTTATCAGATAACCTCGGAGAACGTCTTCATATATAATAGCTCCTGGGAACATGTGCTCCATTCCCTCAACGTATGCGCTCTGTGGTCATGTTTCTTTTCTGTCCTTCTTCCACATTCCATCCAGCTTTATTATTGCGGTCGCTCACCTTGCTATGTGGACTATTTTTTCTAGCGCTTCAGCGGTGGTAATAAAAATGCTTACATTTGGAGTTCTACTCCCCTAAACCACACTGTTCCTTACTGTACATTATTCTTTAATCTTGTAAGGGTACTACAATTGGTAGGTTTTGCAACAAAACAGCTGCTGCATAGAATGAAAGGAATTATAGGTTAAAGGTTACATAAGGGAGAGGCGCCTCGAGCACTGTAGCCTGAATAGATATATTGTAGTTATCATTCCTATTAAAAGGAATAAAGTGAAGCAAACACAGGTGGCTATAGGAGCCAGACTGGCAGGCTAAAAAGTCGTGTGAATATTACAAACATTTCCAGGCTCGAATATTTTACACACTGCTGAAACTGATTAGAGATCATAAACGTACCGGCATCCAAGCAGCTCTCGCCACGAATGCTCTTTCCTTTGAACAATCATCTGTGCCATCTGACCGAAGGGACAAATATCACGATACCTAGAAGCACACATAGAAGCAAATAGAATGAAAAGGAAATTATTGAAAAGAAATCGTTTTGATGAGAAGCCACCCTGAATTCAGTTACCGACACGGGATACTACGAGAACTTCAAGATCAGAATGGGCAGGTCATAATTGAATTTGGGGTCTCCCAACTAGATATCTCACTAGTTACCGCACAGCCATCTCGCTTGAAATTAAAAAGGAACTGGAATACTTACTGCACTTTCAAAGGGTAATTCTTCACAATAAAATCTGGAAACCTCATCTTATTTAAAGCACAGAGATCACTCTGGTGATATACAAAAAATGTAACCATTCAGAAATATATACCCATATCCCAGAAAGGTATTAAAAGAATACGCATTTTTGTGGGCACATTATTGAGAATTCCATAGGATAAAATTTTTTTTGCCCTCCCTTTTACGAAAATTAATAAAAAGTAAATAAAATAAAATCTGCATACCTAATAGTCCAGTTTCTGGAGTATATACCAGGCCCTGTTGTGCCAATTTTATTTTTAACTGTATTCAAATTTCGAAAAAAAAAATTACACAACATCTTTTACAAATTTTGTAGATATAATCTACTGGATTCCAGGAACCTTGCAAACCTACTCCTCCAATTTATCTAAAACAGCATTTCTTTTAGAAATTAAATGTTCTTTCACACTGGCCGTGTGTAGGCTGAAGTATAGAAAGATACAGTCAGACTGAAAAATTCAATGCCATAGCCGGGATTTTAACTATGGATCTTCTGGTTGCCGTACAGCCGCTCTAACCCTTGAACTACTATGGCCAACGTGCCAACATGACATTAAATTCTCCAACTGACTCGTGTTTTTCCCGGTAAACTACTTAGGAGTTCTCATAAACACATGAGACAACTACATTAACGGCGACTTACTATGCTGTAAGTATTTTAAGGCCCGTGCTTTATAGTTAACCACTATTAGGTCAATAAATGGAAATTAATTGTTCCTTCATACTGGCCGTGTATAGGCTAAAGTATGGAAAGATAGAGTCAGACTGAAAAATTCAATGCCATAGCCGGGATTTGAGCCACGGATCTTCTGGTTGCCGTCCAGCTACTCTAACCCTTGAGCTATTATGGCCAACGTGCCGACATGACATTAAATTCTCCAACTGACTCGTGTTTTTCCCGGTAAACCAATTAGGAGTTCTCATAAACAAATGGGACAGCTACCTTAATGGCGATTCTTATGCTGTAAGTACTTTAAGGCCCGGGCTTATAGTTAACCACTATTAGGTCAATTAATGGAAATTAATTGTTCCGTCATACTGTCGTGTGTAGGCTAAAGTATGGAAAGATGTCGCATTTTTCAAGTCTAATGTGTTTATGAGAACTGCTAAGTGGTTTACCGGGAAAAACACAACTCAGTTGGAGAATTTAATGGCATGTTGGCACGTTGGACATAGTAGCTCAACGGTTAGAGCGGCTGGACGGCAATTAGAAGATCCGTGGTTCAAATTCCGGCTATGGTCTTGAATTTTTCAGTCTGACTATCTTTCCAGTCTTCCTTCTGCTTTTTTTCCACTCCAACAATGTAATTCAAATCTACTTTTCTACTATACCTTTAATTACTATAGCAAAATAAGAAAAGCTACAATTTTCCTACAATTTTAAATTTCCTCTTCTGCAACTGGTATCCAAAGCGTTCTCCAACTGGTGCTCTTCTCCTAAACAGACTGACATTAATAGATGGAGCTGGTTCGTCAGTTCCAGATATTCGGGTTATCTAACCTCTTCATCATTCGTGTCTATCCGCTGTGAAACTACCCATATATCTCCTCTGGCGCTCCCGAGATATTGTTTCTTTCGGTGGCTTCAGCTCTTCCTTCCGATATACGAAACTGGCGTTTTCTAGTCATCGTTCTTAAATTAGGTCTTCTCAAGTCTGGTGATCTGTCTGTTCAGTTTCTCATGATCCTAATGTTACCTTTGACGATCTGTTAAATAATATTATTTTCACGTACATTGAAATATATTATTGCAAGTCACTTATTCCTCTAACGCTTAGCGGATATTATCTGAAAGATATTTTCTAAACATACACAATCTTCTGCTTAGAAATCAATACCAAAACTGGGTGGTTGTAGGTAATTAGGGTCGTTTTGTCCACTGGGATTATCTCTTAACTCTCTTAACTTTTGCAATCTTTCATTACTTCAACAAGAAGAAACGCTGATTCTGGTGATCTAATAGGGAAAGAAAATAAGCAAGTTTTATATAAGCTACCTGGAAACGTCTTCTCCGAAGTGAAATGTCTTTACTCTCTCTCTCTCTCTCTCTCTCTCTCTCTCTCTCTCTCTCTCTCTCTCTCTCTCTCTCTCTCTCTCTCTCTCTCTCTCTCTCTCTCTCTCTATATTACGTATGTAGAACGTCCTGCGCCGTGGCATAGAGGGCTTAGGCAGCATGTCCTAGCGGAATGCGGCCCGGGTTCGATCCACCTTTGTGGTGGGGATTTTAAGTCCCGGGTATAGGACCGGTGCCCACTCAGCATCGTGAGGAAAGTGAGGAGCTTACGCTAGATAAGCGGCCCTGGTCATGAAAACCAACATCCCGGCTGAGGGGTGCCGAGATGCTGACCACATCGTTCCCCGTATCGGTTGGATGATCGTCCACCCCTGCCGTGCGTAAGTGGGCGTGAGGCTGGCAGTCGGGTTGGTAGGCTCAGGCCCACCTGGGGCTGTAACACCATGGGTTACGTTTTTACGTATGTAGAATATTGTAGTTCACTGAGTATCTCGATATCGAGTTTTCATGGGAAATACGTGATTTGAAGCTACTTATGTGAAAACAAAGAGTAAATGTTAGAAAATGTATATGTGAGTGCTTCCAAAGGTAAATCAAAACTAAATTTGGATAAGCATGAAATATTTGTATCTAAGTTCGCCGTATTCTATGAATTCGGCAGTAGAAGAATAGAAAAGAAAAGCATTTCGTCATTTCAAACTACTGTTTGCAGCAATTTTGATTTTCTCAAAAGTAGCTCTATTTTATTCAACTACTATATGATTTTTGATATCTTTATGACAAATAAAAGATACTTATCTGGTAGTTTCTGCAAATAGAAGCCCTCTTCTTTGTGAAATATTTCTGTGTAGCTGGTAAACCATTTATGAATAAAGAGTAATTTAGAGAGCGTTTCTAGAAAATTCAAAATACGCATTTAATATTTTATATTCATTTCTTAACCTATTGTAAGTTTATCAAAATTGATAAAGTTATGTTTGAAAATAAAATGTTCGAAAAACTGTCAATGAGAAGGTGGTTGGAGTGGGGAGACTCTCTCTTGAAAACCTTCAGCATACGCTGAATTTTAAAACTAGTTTTGTGTTTAAATGAATTTTCATAAGACTTATGCTATTCAAACACGCATACACACAAATAAGCATTCGTGCAGACGCACAATAACACATACAGGCAATCACGCTCGGTCATATATTTTAAAATATCGTTTTAGATATCAGGGAATCTCAAAATTGTATTTGTATTTCAAGTGAAATATCGACTGCAAATTTGCGGTTTGTGGTTGCTATGCAATAACTTCTCTAGTATGTCATATGGTAGACAAAGTTAAGGTTTCTGCTATTCCAGCATATGCCTACCGTTAAGAGTCAACGACAAGATGAATCTTTGGAGTTAAATTGTTCCTTGAAGTACATATGAAACCATAAATATTGTCACGGCAACAAGCATAAAAGTTTCGGCACAAATAAGAAAACAGTCGGCGGATAAAGTTTCATGGTAATAATGAGCCTTGCTAAGCAGTTAATGATAGCGCGGCTATTGTAAACAAGCGCCGGCAAGCAAGATTACTGAGCTAAAGGACTCGCCGGCATAGATTAAGTTACGTTTCTCGAAGGTGATAGAATATTCGGATTACGTCATTAGATGCCTTGTTTTCCAGAAACATCTAGTGATTGACAGAGCAGTCTGGTAATCATGAATGTGATATATAAGGGATTGTGACACGCCAGCAGGACAGTTGCAAACAGCATGAGTAAGCAGAGTGTGAAACAGTTGTGTGTAAAACGGGAGACAGCTTTGAAGGTGTAACAGGAGATGTTATTGTAAATAAATGTAACGAGAGCTAATGATGTAATCTGCCGTCACTGTTGTCATCGACCTTGGTAGACTGATGGTGTACGTAATGCTGCTGTAATCTATAAGAGTATTTCCACGAAAATAAAGGAGATTTGTAATTTCTGTAACTTGGCCTTTTAATTCTACGAACCTACTAAGTCACAATATTATAAGGTTGTTTTATACAGTTCACTAATCAACTTTGTCTTTTAAAGCTTTTGTGTTAAGAGTTTTTAAGAGTAAAGAATTTTTATTAAGCGTGTATGGACTTACTTTTAAATTAATTGAAGAATCGCAATAATTCAAGAATATAAGAATTATAAGGAGGGTGCAGCCAAAGGTAAAATCTAGTGAACGCTATTACTACATCCCACGAGGTAGATTTCAGCACAAAAGCCCATTTTCCCCTTAATTTTATCCATGAAAAGCAGATAAGCTTAAAAAAGGACCATAAATTCTAAATCAGTGTCTTATTAATATATCCAAAACACGAACTCATATAATATTCAAGTTCAAAAACGAATACTTGTACAGTAGGTATCTATTTTATGCAATTATATTTAAATTCTTTAGCTTGAAGTTCCATTATTTTATAAATTTAATACCGACCAACAGAGCAAATAAAACTCAAAATTATCTCCAACAACAGTTAAATACTAAAGGGGATCTACTATTCCACAAAGCTCATTTAATCCATTTGGTGTTTTAATGTGCCATCTCTTTGATAACTGTAGAAATGAAATACCAAACAGACGAGGAAATAAAACTGAATAAATGATGAAGTTGTATACATCATGCTAAGAAGGTATCATCTCAGTTGCCATTAAGATGATGAAGATGATTATGATGATGACAATGATGAGAGTAATAGTCCTTTTAGTGCCACATGCATAATGCTGAGCTAACTACCTCTAAAGTCTACGGATATTAGCATACATGCAAGCGAACTTCTAAAGCCAAGAACATCCGTTCAACGGAAGAGCCACTAAGCACTGGTTTCCTGGATTAACTGGAAAATTGCATGGAGAATAGTTAAGCTTCTCAGATTTCGAGAACGAGAGGGTTTATGTGTATGTGTTGTTATAATGCATAACATTGCAAGTGAAATGTTTAGCTTTCTTAGCATCAAAAACGTTACATTTTTTGTACATTTCATGCATTTTTTAAATTCCTTCAATTATAAAGGGAACTTGGCACTGGAGTTTCAAGAGTTGAAAGCAATAATTTATGCTCCAATTAATGGAATTACTTTACACACTTATATATCACGAATATGCCTTTGTTTTCTTAAACACTTACATTGTTGTATTTTGTTGGCAAATTCCACATCGAATATTTCGAAATTATCTTCCGGAAATATTCTGAAACCAAAAGGAACATTTTAAGAATAAGAGATGAAAAGAATTATCCAGGCATTTCGAAGCTTGCAAAGCGGGGAATTTTTGCAAAATCTCCCAGATATTTTTCTTCAGTCGATACATTTCGTTTTATTTTTAAAAAGCTGGCAGTAAACACTTCATTAACATCTTGTTCTTTCAAGATGTTATCGTCAGATATTAAAATAACGTCTTGATTTTTTAAAACATATGTGTACAATGCTATTTCATTTCATTCTATCCCACAAGTGATGAATAAAAATGAGATGCAGGGAAATGCAGAGCTCATGAAAATACACAATTTATGACATAAATTTCATTGGTAATATAACACGTTTTCAAGTTGTTGTTGTTGTTTTTTTTTATCTTCTGGTAAACAAATTTGACTTGTAACAAAGCAGTTAAATATTTTGAATAGATAGAGTCAACTTGAAAACTTAAATGCCATGGCCGGGATTCCAACCAGGCATCTGCTGAACCAGGAATTGAACCAGGGATCTCCTGGTTCCTGGTCCCGAATCTCCAGGGCATCCGTGGTTCAAATCCCAGCCATGGCATTGAACTTTTCAGGTTGACTCTATCTATCCAAAAACTTAGCATATACGGCAAGTGTGAAAAAAAGTTCCAACAATTAACTTAAATAATAAGAGTTTAATGATGAAGTCTGTGATTCAAGTACTTACAATAGTAAGTCGCTACAAACGGTTTGCTCGAATGCGAGAGACCCTAGTGGTTTACCGGGAGGACACATGAGTCAATTGGAGAATTCAATGTCAGAAGGCACGTTGGCCATAGTAGCTCAATGGGTAAGAGCGACTGGACGGAAACTAGGAGATCCAGCAGATTTCTAAAGGGGAGCAGTTGACTTGTTGAATGAGGTATTCTTCGGTCCCTAATAATAAGGACAATGACAAAATGGTCACAAAGGGAATCATTCATTAAATGAAGAGGGCTTTCAGAAAGTGAAAGTGACATATACACCCACACGCGCAGCTGTGGACAACAGTCTTCGGCGACAGGCCGATTAGAGCGGTCCTAGGCGTGAGGGCGATTAGGGCGGTCAACTTGTTCTGTCTTGGGCCAGAGAGACCAGAAAAGAGAGAGGAGATATTTGTCGGTTCAAATACGTGAAGAACGAATTAAGTTTTATCGAGTAATAAGCATTCCGCCTTCAGTAACTTTAAACAGTGATATTGGTAACCCTTGGTCGGCAACTTCGCGTTTAATGTAATAATAAAAGAAGCAGTCTTTAAACAAGTTTGAAACGGGCATTTCAGTGTCATTAAAACTATCCTTCTCACACATATCTAGGCATACTCTGAGTTTAACCTCATTGCTTTACCCTGAGATAAACACTATTGTTTCGAATTGGCGCGTCAACGTAGAACTCTTTGTTCACCAATCATCATTTTCGCTTCAAAGATAAGGGTTATTATGGAATCCAGTGGAATTGTAGCTTGGCTACACACACAAACACACACACACATATCACCAAGTTACAATTCTACTGGATTCCATAATAATCCTTATCCAAATTAAGGAAGTTTCCCAGTAATGGACATAAGATAATTTATTTAGACAAAACCTCGTACGATATCCATGACGTATCGAGAAATGTGGCAAATTTTCAGAACGGATTGGGAGAAGGAGGGCCGGGGTTGTACAACGATTATATGGGTTCTTTAAAGGAGGCGGCCGACGTGAACCCGAGTTAACTAAACAGAATTTACAGCATGTAGTATTGCAGTATGGTAAGCAATGAACATGTTGTTGTTATCAGTAAATAGAAAAAATATATTTCCTGCAATAAACAAGCACCGAAATACGTGAAAAAATGAAATAATTAAATGAATTTAGTAATTTAAATATCTTAGGGAAGTAATTCATAAAAATGGAATGAAACTATGGCAAGCAAAAACAGATGCCAAAAATGGAAACAACATATCGGTTTCCTCAAAGCATATACTATAACAAAAATGTATATCTAAATATACAAAATTAAGTCTCTGTAAGTAAACCAGAGAAGAAACATTAATTTGGAACAGAAAAGTAGATATCGAAAACATAGAAAAAAGAACGTAATAGTGTTAGAAACGTTTTAGGTCCACAATTCGAGAGAAGAATAGTCTTACCCGTAAAAATAATATAAAAATATGATACAGAAATCTATGAAATTTTATGGACTTAGATCTTTAAACAGGCTTCAAAACAAAATATGGAGTTTTACGAAAATAGAAGTAAAGCATAAGTAGATACTATGAAATGGTTTAGTGAAGTGAAACATTATCTAAAATTGGCAGGAATCACACAAGACGATATCTTAGACAGGGACGTCTATATAATGAAGATGCATAAGTGGTGAGTTGACCAAAAGGACAAGCCGAAGAAAAAGTCTGGAATTACGTGGGCAGACAACAGATAGAATGCCCACAGTCAAGGAATGAGAAACTTTGGATTCATAGTAGAGCTAACAAATGTCTCTAAATACTTTGCGCAGTCCTACATGGGCTCATCTCCCAAAAAGTGATGATGATGATGATGATGATGATGATGATGATGATTATGATGATAAGTAGTGCTGTCTTTTGTTTTATGCTACACTACTTATTTTATTGTACACAGAAAAGTTATACTGATCAGAAATTTCTTGTGTAAAACAAAATTAAAATGTCTAAATACTATTTGTGGGTGTGTGAATAAACGATGGCTTGTGATGCAGTATAGGTAGGTTTCTCCTTGCCTCTTAGAGCCCATTTTACATGGAAAACATTCCTTCACTACTCTCTACAGCTGCATTTCGAAGAAAAATAAATGACCTAGGCCGTTAATTCTTTTATAAAGGGCTCCCGTAACCTTCGTCAACAGACCATTTCGCCGTTAATTTGAACACGCCGCGTCATGGTCGATTTTTCTAACTTAACCTATGCGTCCCTGGGCTGCGTTTGACATTCGCGCGAAGAAAATCGTCTAGGCAGGCGCGTAAACTAACAGATGGCTCTCGTTAGAAGACACAAACATGACTCTGTGACTCTCAACACCATTAACTTCAAAGAGGAAGGAATTTTACACACAGAGTAATTTCATTGGTATTCTAATTAAATCATGGGCAATTTAGTTCATCCTCGCAACGGTACTATGTCACTAAGGTGTTCTTTGTGAGAGGTGCTTTGATTTTCTCGGGTTCGATGTTCTTGTGGGACCCAGTTGCCAGCTGTCGTATGGTTTGTGTAACAAACGGCGCCATTAATGAGTTTTGTGGCAATTTGTGGAAAGATGTCACCGCATTCGAAACGGATGAGGCCAGATGCCGTTTTTCCGTTTCTATTTTTGTTTGTATAAAGTGGAAGAATGGAAATTTTTCAGCCTGAATTAAACCTGAATGAGACCTTTGTGAGAATATAATTGCGACCCGCCTGCCAGCCGTTCCTTCATTAGCCAAAACGTTGGACCATTAAGAAGATTGGCCGGAGGAGACATTCTTTGCAGGAGTTTCTCAACAGCAGGGATCTTGTGGTGGTTCCGCCGAATGCCAGCAAACAGAGCTGGCACATGTCACATATTTGGCGAGCGCGACCGTTTGGAACAGGCAGGTGCAAACGAGGTGGCACACGTAAGTAACTAACGACCACCTTATGTTTACGACTTACTTTGCAACAGTTGAAACTTACGTTGTTACTTGAATGAACTAAATGTATGCTTTGAGTATCTTGAGTACATTCACTGGTAACTCATAATGCTACCACTACTTACAATGAAAATTTAGAGGTATTATAAGCCTTTGGTATTGTCTTTTTAAAACACACAAATTAGCAACTTACATTCTTCTACAATACAATTATTATTGGACAAGAAGGAAGACTACAATAAATAAATATGTTAATTACTTAGCTGGGAAATCTAGATTGTGAACAAAACATGGAAACAAACGCCAAGGAAATAAATTATATTCCAAAGACAGTATATAAACTGACCATAAACGATGTGTAATCTGAGTAGGAGTTTATCGTATAATCCTTTGCTGCCTGACAATACTCAGAAGTACCTACAACTTTAAACTGGGCTTGATCCTTATTTGCAGCTCTAATGTTTGTTCTAGCCTATTGGTACTCACAAGCATCCTATTTGCAACATATTTGCTCAGTTGGCAACATATCACTGCCTTCTACATCGCTCTGACTTCATTTGTTCATCAGTATGCACCAGGCGGGAAAAGCTGAATGGACTACATGTGTTGTAGTTGCTGCTTTTAATAACTGTAAACGGTTTCTTGGGAGGATTTACACATTTATAAGCTGGAGATAAGTTGTTAATGGCTAATAATAACATTTTAATAAAGAATAACAAACCTTATATTGTTAAATGGGACAAACCAAGGTACTGCAAAGTGCCGTTAGGTCATTGGCGACATTTTGTTATAGACATAACCTCAAAACATTTTCCTGTTTTTTGCAGCATATTGCTGCTTTAATTTGTGAAAATGTTGCTAATAAAGCATTCTATTTGCATTTTACAGAAGTATAAGGCCTATCTGCCAATGAAGAAACTCACAGAGGAAGAAATGCTTACAGTTTTCGTGGATTTACCTGACGATAACAATGAGATTACTGACTTTGAAGATGATAATGAGGAAGAAGAAGATAATGAAGGCAATATGGGCAATCATAGTAAGGAAGAAAACTTCAACAGAGTATTTGAAGCTGAATTATGGGGACTGATTGTGAAAATGGAAGAGTTTTGGGGCAAGTGCAGTGACAAGTGACATGGAATATGATTTGCCACAGCTTAGAGCAACATACTTAATTGATAGGAAGTGGAGGAAAAGGAATGTAGAGAGCAATGTTTCAGAATACACTGTTAGTGCAGGAACGAATTTGAGAAAGAATTTGAGAACTGCATGTTAGGGGAAAGTATAATTTTGGGAAATAAATTGTATTCCCAAGGGCAATGATTCCACCGTATATAAACTGACTATAAAAGAGGCGTAATCTGAGTAGGAGTTTATCGTAAAAATTAAGGGAAGGAGAAGTTTACGAGGACCTATTAAAACATGGCATGAAGCTATGTAGGTCGTGCTAGGCAGAAATATTTAAATATGCCGTGCTTTAGTTTAGCTTTTACTATGACTTAATTTTTCTCTTGCGCAATAAAACACGTTCAAAGTAACCTCTCTTTATTCTTCTTCATAGATGAGATGTTTAAAACGCTTGCCATATCAATTTTCAAGTATGTAAGAACGTTGTCACAACCTTACTCGTGTAAGATATGCACTTTATATATATATATATATATATATATATATATATATATATATATATATATATATGAATATCAGTGTTTTAACTCTTAATAATATTTATTACATTAAACCTACAGTTATAAATGATATGTCAAATGAAAGATTAACTCAGTCTTGAAAATTAGTTGTTCTTTCACACTAGCCGTGTGTAGGACGCACTATGAAAGAGTAGAGCCAGACTAAAAAATTCAATGCCGTAGGCGGGATTTGAACCACGGATCTTCTGGTTTCCGTCCAGCCGCTCTAACCCATTGAGCTACTATGGCCAACGTGACAACAAGGCATTAAATTCTCCAATTGACTCGTATTTTCCCCGGTAAACATAAATACATGAGACTACCTAAATGGGGACTTATTATGCTGTAAGTGTTTTAAGGCCCGGGCTTTATAATTCGGACCACTGTTAGGTACAATTAATGGAAATTAATTGTTCGTTCACACTAGCCGTGTGTAGGACGCACTATGAAAGAGTAGAGCCAGACTGAAAAATTCAATGCCATAGCGGGATTTGAACAACGGATCTGCTGGTCTCCGTCCAGTCGCTCTAACCCATTGAGCTAATATGACCAACATGAGTCAGTTGGAGAATTTAATGTCATTTTGGCACGTTGGCCATAGTAGCTAAATGGGTTAGAGCGGCTGGATGGAGACCAGAAGATTCGTGGTTCAAATCCCGTCTATGGCATTCAATTTTTCAGTCTGGCTCTACTCTTTCATAGCTCAGTTTTGTTTGTTGGCACCAGTGCGCACATGCGTGCCATGTTTCTGCCACAATCCGCTAGACAGCGGTAGTAGCAAAGATGGCGACTAATAAAGAGAAAGCGTTTTGTGTTTTGCAGTTTGCAAAGACCGACTCTACAGGCTCTAAAGCTGACAGACCATGAACTACGTGCCAACTTCGCAAAAGACATGTTTCATGACGATGACGATTTTATGAATCGTGTTGTCTTCAGTGATGGATCGACCTTTTCACCTTAGTGGACATGTTAACATTCATAACGGTCGAACTTGGGGCTCAGAAAATCCTCACGAGATGGTATAAATACAATGAAATTCCCCTATAGTGGATGTTTTTTTGTGCCGTATCCCGGCGAAAAGTTTATGGGGCTTTTCTTTTTTTTTTTTTTTTTTTTTTTTTTTTGTGAACCTACTGTAACTGGCACTTCTTACCTTGATACACTAGAGCAATGGCTCTTCTCTCAGTTGGAAGAAAACGAGCCAGAGAACTTAATTATCCAGCAAGATGGTGCACCACCTCACTGGCATAACGAAGTACGCGATTGATTGAACGTCACTTACCCGAGCGCTGGATAGGCCGCAAGGGCCCCAATGCCAGGGCTTGCTATGCATGGCCTCCACGTTTTCCTGACCTAACGCTATGCGATTTTTACCTTTGGGGCTTCACCAAGGATCGTGTGTATGTGCCTCCGATACCAGCTGATCTCCCAGAATTAAGAAACCGCATTGAAGCAGCTGTTGCTACAATTACTGAATACACACTTATCAACGTTTGGGAAGAACTCGGCTATAGACTTGATGTGTGCCGTGTGACAAAGTGTAGTCACATTGAACATTTATAAGGTTCTTGGTAAAACTGTTTGAGTTGCTTTTTCATTTCACATATCAGTATAACTGTAAGTTGAATACAATGAATATTATAAAGAATGAAAACCCGATATTTATTTATATACATCCTCTATATTTTACACGCTCAGTATTTCAAGGGCTAACTCGCTACCATATTTGCTTAGGTACACATATAAGTGTTTCTGGAATGTCTGAGGTAGGCGAAAGGGAGAATTCTCCAATAGGATCTTGTTATCTCTCTATAGAGCTTCCTGAATTCATGTTGGGTGACACTGCTCTTTCGTCTCATCTGTTTAACTGGTCAATAAATCCACTCGTATTCCATCTGATAAGTTTGGGTCATAGCTGCGCGACAATGTAAAATTTGTTTAAAGATGGGTGTTATTTTAATGTAATGGTATATTGAATATGTATAGATAAACCTAATACGTTTATAGTCTAGAGATAATTTGCACACTAAAGTAAAATAAGGTATAGCTTTGCTTCCTTTTACTTTGTTACTCTGTTTATAATTTCTATTCGAGATTGTGATACTGCCATATGCCCATCCATTTCTACACAAAATACTGTTATTTTAAAGACGCCTTTTTCAGTTAGCTTAGATTTTATAATCAGCTGTAATTTCTGCACAGGATGCCTGCTTCCAGTTAGCCTATCTCATTTCTGAACAGACGAAAAGTATTACATTCAATGAAGTTTTATTTAATCTTTATTTTGTTTAATACTCAGACTCTTGGACCAGTGGCATTTGCCTCCCTTCCCACTGGACCCGTTCCAAAGTTTCTGAAATACACTTCACTTTTTCCGGTGTTGAACGTTCAATTTATTTTGCATGTGTTTGCAACACAGTTTGTAGTACTCATGCTATTCATATCGTAGAGATGTTCTAAAGGAAAACTTCGACCGTCACGAGAAGGAAATTTGCGATAGTTTCTCACCAAGATTAATGAAAGAAGGATATTATTTAATAGGCTCCGTTTTATTTCTATTCAATTATTGCTTTCTATACTGTTTACCTGTAGTATGTATTTATTTATTTCCAAACCATTTTTACACCATTATTACACTTTTATTTACTTACAAATGAAATGTGTAGTGCTTAACGCCCGCTTTTACTACATACGGCACCGCAGGCGGTGACACTGATGATACATGAGATGAAGATGGAGCACCGGTGGAATGAGATGGCGGGGGAAACCGGAGATCCCGGAGGAAACCCGCCCCAGCGCCGTGTTGTCCATCACAAATCTCACTTTGCGGTCGCCTGGTATTTACTTATACATCACTTCAATTTCTATTTTATCCTGTAGATCGCCATATATATTAACGCTGTCGTTATTTATGCACAGTGGACAATACCATTTTGCACCATTCTGTATCACTTTCCCCTTGCTCTTCCCACAAATTCAAATAGCATTTTATACCATCTTCCTTTTGTAGCTTCATTATCTTAAATTTTAGAACTTTTGTATTAATATTATCTCATTTTTTTAAAAAAAACTGTTTTCTCCTCAGCTTTATGTCTTTAGATTATACTATATAAAGTAAATTATTGTCTTCTCCACATAAAGGACATTTATCCAACCTCACTCCCCTCCTAACTCCTCTTATCCGATATACACTTAATCTAGACCAAGCCCAACCTTCTCTTCCTAACCAATTGCACACATCCACATATTTTTCTCTTCCCCAATCCATCTTTAGTTGCCCATAAAATACTAAAATTTTATTACCACTAAGACTATGAAATAATTCTTGTTTCTCTATGTTTTCCATTCTATTCCTTACTTCAACCCAGAAACCTGGAACTCCTCCCTCTCTTCCCATATGTTACCCATTCTAATTTTCTGTAGTATTTTTGTTATACTCTGAACCCATTCGTCCGAGCACAAAATTTCTCCTGCATTGCTAAACATTTTTTCAAAATATTATGCTCAACTAGCAAATTTATACTATACCGTATTTCATCAACATTTCTACTATGATCCCCTTACCAGTGTGCAAGGTGTGAAAGAACAAAGCCATTAATAAATATGATTAATAATAGTAGCAATAATAATAATAATAATAATAATAATAATAATAATAATAATGATGATGATGATGATGATGATGATGATGATGATGATGATGATGATGATGATGATGATGATGATGATGATGATGATGATGATGATGATGATGATGATGATGATGATGATGATGATGATGATGATGATGATGATGATGATGATGATGATGATGATGATGATGATGATGATGATGATGATGATGATGATGATGATGATGATGATGATGATGATGATGATGATGATGATGATGATGATGATCATCATAATAATAATAATAATAATAATAATAATAATAATAATAATAATAATAATAATAATAATAATAATAATAATAATAATAATAATAATAATAATAATAATAATAATAATAATAATAATAATAATAATAATAATAATAATAATAATAATAATAATAATAATAATAATAATAATAATAATAATAATAATAATAATTATAATAATAATAATAATAATAATAATAATAATAATAATAATAATAATAATAATAATAATAATAATAATAATAATAATAATAATAATAATAATAATAATAATAATAATAATAATAACTGTAACAATAATCGTAAATTTTAAAGAAATATGTCACTGGTGGGTTCTATTATAATTTTATAAAGAACAATCAGGTGATAGTTATAGAGTAATTCCTATAAATAATATTGGTATCCTAGAATCAGAAGAACAAATAGAAGCAAAGAATAAATTTGTCATTGTAAAAATTCATTAACGTACTTCCGGCTAAAAAATAAGCAAATAATTAGGCACTATAAAAAAGAGCAATTTAGGGTTCTAGTGAATTCAGAAATGCAATAGCTCCAGCCGCCCCTGGAAAGCAGTTATGATAAACTATTTGGATTTGATTATTAAATGACGTAGGCACGGAGGGGGAAGGAAGGAACTTTGAGATTTTAAAGAACAGTGGAGTAAATATATGTTTCTATCATTTTGTTTTATCTGTGATCGATTATTCGTAGACCGGAGTGTTGAAAGATGATGCTTGGTTTATTCAGATTTAGCGACGTAACAAACGAATTTTCCACTAAGACAATTGTGTCGTGGCACCTAATTATTATCACAGAAACGATTCTTTAAACCGTAAAGTTATTTATACGACGGCTTTTCAATAAAGAATGTTCATTATTTTTTTAAAGTCATAATTTTTAACACTAAAATTCAACCTTATTATATTCTGTTAGCTTAATGTGAAACAAATATGCCGCAGTAGTTTCATTGTTGCTACTTCTGGTTCCCGCCCGCGAGAACCAGGAAAGTTCAAATATGTTCAGTGTCGCCTACCGCTGCAATGGAGGTAACATGCAGTTAAAGTTGATGTTAAAGGAAGATCCGGAGTTTCTTTCAAACGTAATCACTGCTGAAGAAACTTGGCTACATCATTTTGATCCTGAGAGCAAACAGCAAAATTTAGTGTGGAAATCTTCTTCATCACCAACCCCCAAAATAGCCAAAGTGGTTGCTTCTGCTGGGAAAGTTTTCCTCATCTCATTCTTTGATATTCATGGAATGGTTTATTAGCATGTTGTACTTGCACACACATCAGTAACTGGACAATACTACAGGGATGTCCTGAAAAGATTGCAAGTCCATATAAGGTGCAAAAGACCACATTTACATGAAGCAGGCTGGATGCTGCGCCACAATAATGCGCGGCCGCATATTGCCAATGTTATTGCTGAGTATCTTGCAAAATTCAACGTGAAGTGCATCCCTCACCCTACCTATAGTCTGGATTTAGCCCCATGTGACCTTTTGCTATTCCCTAACTTGAAGATAAGCTTTTATGGGAGGCGTTATCCGTCATCAGAAGTAGTGGTGAAGGCTGCGGAGGCTATTTTGAAGGACCTCTCAAAAATGGTTTCCAGCATGTCTTTGAAGAGTGGCAGAAACGCTGGGACAAGTACAACACATTCAGGGGAGAGTATTTTGAGAAGTCTATCAAAATTATGAGGATGAGTGAAGGTGTGTTGACAAAAAAAAAAAAAAGAACATTCTTTTTTGAACAGCCCTCCTAAGTCAAGAGCATATAATACTTCAGCAGTCAAGTTTCCTTTACTATTATTCAGAAACACTTATCTACTGCACTCTCTTAAGGATAGGTCACTTCAAATAGTATTATAATCTGCATAAAGTTTAACAGCTAACGTAACTTATGCCATCTTTTCTGAAAGCCTCCTCCGCCTACACTGGGAAAAGAAGCGGATATCATAGTTCACCAATGAGCAGCAGGCAAGTATATTTATGAAAACCCGAGTTATTTGGGAGGACATCAAAGGTAACACGATCCAAGAATTTGTCATCACTTCAAAGCCTATTTGGCATTTATATGAATGATTAGTAGTTGAAAATGTAACTTTTTAAAACCTAAACGAATTGTTTTATTCACCATATATTATTATTTCAGCGCATTTGTGCAAAATTTATTATTAATCTTCAGAACTTCACCAGTCAGAAATTTTTGAAATGCGTTCTTGTACTTAACTATTATAAAATGTGGATCATTTGTGGATATTGTGATGTACATAAAACTTAGTGCAATGTCATGCCGTTACTTAAGCATTGTTTACAATTTCGTTCTCTCTGATAGTTTAACATTTAAAGAAACATTTAGAAGTGTAAGCATACGGTAATGTAGACGTCATAAGTGTATTGTATATACAGTTCGAATTGCCTTTAACCACCTCTTTGTTTATTTATTTCAAGTTAGGCTAGATTATGTTTTGAGTTACAATTTTCCACGAAAGCTTTCAAAAGAGAGTAAAATTCTTGGAAATGGCTTTAAGCATCAATTAATTAACGGAAGGTAAGCTTAGATGGGAGAGAGAATTAATTAAGGAGGAAAGCTGGTAATAGAGGAAGAAAAATATTTATAAGGAATTCTTGGAAGGAGCTTTATACATTACGCAAAGTACGTATTAAATAACGAGAAACCGAGGCAAATGGAGTCAAGTATTAATTAAAAATTTAAAATAAGTAAGAACAGCTAATTTCTTTAAACATTACGGAAAATGAAGGATTTGAGAACTCGTCTACTTCTTGCGAAATAAATGTTTGTCTTTCATGAACAGTTTTTGGAGTTAAGTGCACGTGTATTATATTTTCAACCGTAAACTATTTTTGAATAAACCTTGCCACATTATTTAGTGTTAGTATCCGTAGTTTCTACTCTTTGGTCTCGGGTTCGCAGCTCAGTTAGCTAAGCATTTCATGGATTTCTGTGTCACAGATTCATTAGGTTCGAATCCAGCTACGGTACAATGAAATCTATAGCAAACGTTGTAAAGAATATAAATATTACAGAGTGGGATGATGCAGGCTGTGGCGTCTAGGAGTCATATTCTGTAAGTCTCGGCTACAAATCCCACCAACCTTCATATCTGTCGTATATTAATTTATATATAATTTTTGGCTTGAATCTTCTCATCAAGCTCTTGATGGACGGGTGTCGAGGTTGCTAAGACTCAGAAAAAAAGAAAACAACAACAACAGGTACCTAGCTCTAAGATGCCTTTATGTGACGAAGCAGAGGTGTGGTACAGCGATGAAACCTGGAAGGATAACTCTCCACCACAATGAACCACAAGGTACAGATTTGACATGGTATGATCACTCAATTAAAGTAACCTAGTGTAATTAGGAGGAAACAAAATAATTGTAGTAAAATGCACACATCCTTAAATGTGGTGAAATTATGGAAGCATACAACAATGAAGATTCTTTTTTTTTTTTTTTTTTTTTTTTTTTTTTTTTTTTTTTTTTTTTTTTTTCAAATTTAATTTTTCTCTTGTGGTCTTACTTTGTTTCTTAGGAAGTGAATATGTAACCGAATGTTCATTTTATTGATCACAAGGGATGAAAGGTTTCGGATTAAAAGTATTTTTTTGTTAATTATTGTAACATCGACCAATTCGCGACGAGTAAATAAATACTTGCTGGTAGACCTGGCTTTGATATAAAACAGTTCTTTTTTTTTTTTTTTTTTTTTTGTTTACGTCCTCCAACGTAAAGTCATATCGGACGATGAATGGAATGGGTGAAATGATGCTCAAATGAGTCCGGGGTCCTTAGATCTTAGAGTTACCCGTCATTCGTATTTCTGGATAAGGGAAAACCCCGGGAAAAACCTTATCCAGGTAACTCATCCTGACTGAGATTCGAACTCGGGACCTCTTGAACGTGAGGCAGACATGCTACCACCACGCTACCAAGGCGGGCCCAGTTCTTTTTGAAGCAAAATTGGAGATGAATATGAAAAAAAGATTGTTTCCGATAAAACAGGATGAAAAAGGTTTATAAAGTGGACGTTGCTGTGTTTACTATTTGGAATTTGATAGCTATTGAAATCTAAATGTTTTGACCATTTGCATGTTCTAAAACCTGGTTATGAAAAGTCTCCAATATTTTAATGACAACCACTGAAGTAGACGATTCCGTTTTCATAAAAAATACGAATAAGTCTCATTTATGCATTTTAGTTGATAAGTAAATAAATTAGTTACCAGACATATTTTTCGGATACAAATTTTCTTCATTTTCTCTAGAAAAACGTTTGGTTTCTGATTCTATATTCAGTACTTAGTGTTACCAATTTTTATCCAAGTAATAGAACCAACTTCTTTCTATTTCCTTTGTCATTAAATCATTTCATTTTATGACGTTTGAGATAAAAAAAAGAAAGGCTGCACTTCCGCAGCGTGGAGGTAGCATGTCTATCTCACATTCGAGAAGTGAGTTTGAGTCTATATTACATTGAATTAATGTGGAAGGTTTCCAGCAACGTCAGGTGACTCAAAACGTTACAGTTTCTGGGTTCATTTAAACATTATATAATACGTTTAAAATTTTCAGCTAAATTAAAGGTGAATGTATTTTTCTGGCATCATATTTATCATTCATTTTAAATATTTGAATTCCTTAAGACTTAATTAGTAGTGTAAAGTATGACAAAACAAGTTCAAAATAATCTCTTAAAAGCAAAATTCACTATGCAGCACAATTTTACAGCTACTATCGAAGTTATTTTTTTTTTATTTGACATGCGCTGAAGACCGAGTGTTATGTTACAGGTGCGTCGAGTATAACGAATGTGTATTATACAGATTATCTTCGACATGAACCTGTATTTAACATATAAAATTGTATTACTAATATTGTATTTCATAAGACCTGAAGCTTTCCTGGCGACGAATATGCTCAATTTCTTTTCGGGCAGCAAGCTAGGAGAAAAGACGATTAGAAATCGACGTTTCGAGAGTGTGCATATCTCCCATCATCAGGATATTTATTAAATGTTATAACCACAAACGAATCACTGGATATAAAATACAAAGACAAAACTATCAAAATTCACATTACTGAACAAAAGACTGTTTTCAGTAAATTAAATGGCAGGTCAGGAGATGGCGTGAGTATATAAAATTAATTGGGTTGAAGAAACGTAACTACTTAACTTGATTATCAAGCTGTATTGATCTTTGCTTCTTAAATCGATGGATTTCGATTTTTAAGGCCGGTTTCCAACAGGAGCTGAACTGAAATCCAGCATCACGATTAAGTGTGCTCCTTTCAGAGGAAATGACTAACGCCTCCTTAATTCTCCGCTCTCTGTAACTGTTACATATTGCCAACAATGCTCTGCCAGCCCAGACTTCTCAGGCTGCATTAAACGAATGCTCCGTTCATGTGCGATTATTCTGGTAGCGATGGTCCTTCCGGTTTGTCCTATATAAGGTGTCCCACATTCACAGGGAATGCGGTACACTTCCGGAACTTGGAAGTCCAGTTTGTTTTTCACTGGTCACAAGAGATGTTTAATCTTTGGAGGTGGTTTGTGGATGGTCCTGATATATTTGGCGAGAATTTTTCTGATTCTGCCGGATAGATTGTCCAAAAACGGGATGCAGGCTGTAGCGGTAGGCTTATTTTACGCTTGCTGTATTACAGGTTTCCATTTCCTAGTTTTGGTGATCGTTATATTCGGAGTAGCAGTTTTGACAGAAAATGAGTTTCAGGTGCTGTAATTCTTGTTTTAAGTGGCTGGGATTACAGACAGACAAAGCTTGTGGGCCAGTGTATTGAGAACTCCCAGTCTCTGATTTCTTATTGTACTTCATTCAGAGAAATCTATAAATATAATATGTTATCACATTTACATTCAGGGTTACCTCTCGCTCCAGTTAACAGCACAGGCATTCCACGTTGAGCAAATGTAGCTCATTACGAGCTAGAACTGTGGCATAATACACACAAACTTAGACGTATAAAATATTTTCGGCAGCACAAGCAAACATCGAGATTTTTTGGCTTTATGCGACTGTAAGGCGAGTTGCAATTGCAGCTAATGTAAATATGGTTTTCATGAGCCACCGCGATTTCTGTAATCAACTCAGCTATGGAGATAATCCCTTTCCCGTCGGTCCCTCACTGCTGGCAGGCTTTAGTAAGCTAGAATGATCTTTGTGCGTGCCCACGAGGTATTAATGTACTAGCAGTGAAGCAAAATGCAGATTTATTAAAACATTTAGTTACGAAAATTAGTATGATGATTACTTGTTGAGGTTCATTGAAGAGAAGGAAGTTTATAATAAATTAAAATAAATTAGTTAAAAGAAAAAATTAAACCCTTTACTTTAATTTTAACCTTTTTCTTCTAACAGTTAAAGGTTTATTACAAATATTAATACGAGTGGGATTTGGAGCATTGGAAGTGCAATAAAAAGCCTAAAGTCTATGAACACTTTCTCTTCTTTCTAGGAAAATATGGACAAACATTTTCAGGAAAAAGTTTTCGTTCTATAAAACGGTATAATACTACCTATCTCTCTTACATATGTCACTTCGGTTAGAAGGCAACCTGTCAATTTGGTACATAAATGTATGTAACAGTTTTATTTAAGATATTTATGTATGTGACATCAACCTTCAACTTGTCCAATTCCCACCTAGTGCGAATTACATGATATATGTATTATGATACATGATATATGTATTATGGTATATGATATATGTATTATATGATATATGAACTTCATAGCAATATGAACAATAGACGTTCTCAACAAAGAAGAGTCCTATGAACTGCCTCATATACATGAACATGCTTGCTTACCCGTTCTTCCTTAAATTAAATGCACCATCTTATGGCTTAAGAGCAAACCTCCGAACACCAGTTACAGTATGAGCATGTTACTTAGCGTTCAGCATGTTCTGTATCTTTATGTGCTGAACATTCTTTATGTGCTGAACATTAGCACAACTACGAGGACTATGTAAAGGGGACTTTCTGTATGACACTTCATTCCACGTTATTTCGCCCACCTTTTCTCCTTTCGCTATCCGTGCACCTGAGCTTCTAAATGTGTTTCAATAATGTATTTAATGCATATCTGCAGGAAGTGTGTTACTTTCCCATTTCTGGGCACCACATTTAGTATTTAAGCTGTGGGAGGGATGTTATGATAAGATAATGTGCCAGTACGTGCGGTTTAAGCCTAGATACGCATTGGTGTGCTTCATTGGAGACAATTGTTCTAAATATGCTAATATTTATATGAATTTGCATTAAAGAACCATAGAGCATCTTAAAATAAAATAAATGCAACTTGACAATTCTTTTTTAAAGGAAACTCGAAGATCGAGAAGTTCAAAGCTTCATAGGCATGTATTTCCTCTTTCATTAGATGTCTGATACATAAAATATGTACGACATATATAAAATTACAGTTCATATATTTGTATTATAACTTAATCATATAGTATTCTTGTATCAAGATTAGACCACTGAAGTTAGATGATTCACTTAAACGTATTTCAAATTTGCAAGCTTACAAGCTCACAGATTGAAGAAAACTTCACAAAGTACTTACGGAAATGTCGATACATGCTATCTTCTATACTAGTATCTCAGTGGTATACTATTATAACAAATATTGGTTCATTAAATCAAAAATTAATTACAAAATTTTCACCTCTGAAGCATAAGTTAGCATGGTACAAATTTCGTGAAAGTTTCTTTTTTATTCTAAAAAATGCTGTTCCTAAATAACGTTTCCTAAAATTATTCTTAGATCTTCTTCTTCTTCTACCTGCATGGATTAGTCTATAGCCTGTTCCGGTCTCACATCAATCCATCGTTTCCTAGGTCGTCCTATTGATCTTCGTCCTTTCGGTTTATATTCCATTATTTGTTTAGGGATTCTCTCTGGAGTAATTCTTCCTGAATGTTGGAGCCAATTTTCTCTATATTCCATTAATTTTAATAAAACAGATTTGATGTTTAATTCATTTCTAAGTTGATCTTCCCTTGTACATCCCTTAACAGATCTTAGCAAACGCATTTCTGCTGCTTGTATTTTACTAAAATCTTTGTTTGCTGTCCATGTCTCGCTTCCATATAGCAAGACAGGGAGTGCCATGACAGAATAAAATTTTAATTGAGTTTCTCTTCTTGTTTTATCTTTTAGTGTTCTCTTAATTGTTCCAGTTACTGCTTGAAACTTACTTATTTTCTGATTTATATCTTGATCCATTTCATAACTTAGGTCGCATCCAATATACTTAAAATGTGACACTTGTTCAATAATATTATTCTCAATTAGAATATAAGAATAACATATCTAAGAATAATCTATATTATAGTAATCAATTATATCTAAGAATAATAAAAAATCTAATTATTCTTAGATATAAATAAAATTTTATACAATTAATTATATACATTAAAGAAAAAAACTAATTAGTTTAAATTATTAATAATTAATGGTTTCAACCTTTTGAGAAATGCTGTTCATATTCAAAACTACGTGGAACCTTTCTAGGTTCAAAGGAGTTCAAACTGCATTTCAGATGAAGTGCCAAATCCCAATAAGAACTGGTGTTAAACTCCTAACACAAATGTTAAAAAACTAAAAACGATTAGGCCAATGATGTATTTGAATGAGTAGAGTCAGACTAAAAGGTTCAATGCCATAGTCGGGATTTGAACCACGGATGTCCCACTCTCCTTGCGGTTGCTCTAACCATCTGAGCTACTATGGCGAACCTGCCGATATGACATTAAATTCTTCAACTGACTCGTATGTTTCCTGGTAGACTACTAGGGGTTCTCATATGCTATGATATACTGACCGTTTAGTGGCGACCTACTATGCTGTAAGTACTTAAGTCCCAGGCTTCATAGTCAAATCTCTGTTTTTACTTTAGATAAATTGATGAAAATAATCATTTCTTCCACGCTAGCCGTGTATAGGCTAGGATGTATAGGTTTGGATGAGTAGAGCCAGACTGAAAAATTCAATGCCATAGCCGGGATTTGAACCACGGATCTCCCGCTCTCCGTGCGTTTGCTCTAATCCACTGAACTACTACCGGGAAACATACGAGTCAGTTGGAGAATTTAATGTCATGAGGGAACTTTGGCCATAGCATGGAGAGCGGGAGATCAGTGGTTCAAATTCCGGCTATGGCATTGAATTTTTCAGTCTGGCTCTATTCATCCAAACCTTAGTCTACACGCTAGTGTGGAAAAAATGATTATTTCTAATCATATGTTGTTTTATATACGTATTTATCCAAGACTACGCATACCAACTATGATTTAAAGTTTAAATACAAAAAGGGTCATGTCTAACTTATCGCAACAATATAATAGTCTTTCAATCCTTGATTTAAAATGCTTAATTGTATCAGTAATATCGCTTGTAATTACTAACCCCAAAATCTAATCTAACACTGAACATAATTGTCAATATTTCGACCTTCAGATAGCCAGCAGACTGATCAAATATTGGCCCGGAAATCTAATGCGGAATGACCAATGAAAAAATTAAATTTTTCTTCCTTATTTATCAGCTATATATATATATATATATATATATGTAATTATATCTTCATGGAAATTACTTTTAATCTTTCACTTAAGTTAATTTCTGAAATTTTAACTAAAGATAATTAAGAGTTTAATCTACTTGGAGATACCACAAATTTGTCTGCCCTCAGAACATATTTATGAAGACTTGCATTGCAAGATATATATGCTATAACATCCTACAGAAGATAAATATAAAACAACGTTATTGATGATTAAAAAAGAACAACGAGAAAAATAGGTAAGTCAGAAAATGCTACGTATTTGTTAACATTTTATGGTATGAACTTGAAGAAACCTAGCTAGTCTTTCTCTCTTACACAAAAAATGTGCACCATTTGCGGTATCTAGACTGGAAGTCGGACACTTAGGTTTCAAATAAAAAGAGCAACTTTTGGAAATATCCCACTTTTACTTTCACCCACTTACTTTCAGATTGCTTCTGAGGAGAGCTTGAAAAGATGTATGTTATAAATTCAATGCATAAATTGCCAATGTAGAACAAACAAAATTCTCTTTTTGAATCTAAATAATTTCTACACCAATTCAAAGCCACTTATTAATTTTTATAATAAGTTAATTCATTTAGCGTGAAAATAAGTTTTACTATTGCCTTTAGATTTCTAAATATATTTTTATTTGAGATTAATATCTTACTCTAAAGATTTACTTAACTAAAATAGTTTAATGCGTTATTTGAAACATTTTATTATAATTTCAAAGACATAGGATTATATAATTAACTCGTCAAGTTATTTATATACTTAATGAATATTTTCGCAATGTTTAATAATTTACTGATCATAGAAACCAGATATTAATTTCGATTCACCCTCAGTACGTTAAGTATGGTCTCATTTGTTTCAGCAAGACAAGATGCAACACAAATATTACGTAAAGTTAACATAAGAATATTAATCACAAAGACGTTTCATAATTAAAAATAAATTAATGGACATCTAGTTAAATAAATAGTATAACATAGTTTGAAAAACAAATTTTGAGAGAGTTTTTCCACACTATGCTAATGAATAAATTAACTGACGCGTTTAAAACTGGTGTGTTATTTGGAATACTGTTTACGGGATCCAAAGTAACGTTAAAATGTATTGCTCAGTGTATCAATGTTAGCAACGAAATGTCTGTGTGATAAGATGTGAGTTTCGCATTTGGGAGTTCAATATTCGATTTACCTACATTGGGGGATATTTGACCTTTTGTTTGTGCTTTATTCAAATTGATAGATGAATAGTGACTGGGTGGTTCCTCTTATAACTTTTCCTCTTTTACCTATAATTTTCTGTCCATAATTTTTCCCTCATAACTTGTTTAATTTCATCTTTTCAGGATTTTGAAACTGGGCGACAGCAGTTGGTGCATAGTAACGTGCCAGTGAAATGTATGGTATGACAATATTTCTCCTGATTGGGGCTTATTTTGTGAGAAAGGCTCGTGCCCAACACAAAGTTGAAGATAGATTTGACCAGATTGTTGGCTGTATGATTCTATCACTCTGGAACTAAATATTAGTGCATATCATTGGTCAGATTTAATCGTCCTTCTGTACGACTCTTCAACCCTCCTCAGGGAAGAAGGTTTATGGACGGTGGTTTAGTCCACTGTCTGGAGCGCCAAACGGCGCTCATATGAGCTAATGACGTTGCACAGTCGTTTCACCCCAACACCAAATTTTGTGTTTGTGCTGTACAAGACCCATCTCCCCTCTATTCACTCAGTATTGCTCGATTTCACCAACAGATGTTAAGATTTAACAAGGGTTTAACAATAGTTGGTGAAATTGCATTTCACCAACAAGTGTTAGCCTAACACTCGTATTAAATCTCTTGTTAAACTAACAATCCAAATTTCTGTTGTTAAGTCCTTATCAATTGTAAATAGTCAAGATGGCGGACGTGAACGCAGCTGTTGTTGATTTGCTGTATTTAACACCGTGTAAATGACATTCGTAATAGAGTACGGCCTATGAGGAGAAATTATTTTGAGGAGCTATCAAAAGAAAATTTTCTACAGAGGTATAGACTCTCCAAACAAGTTGCTATGAAGTATACTGCGAAAGTACAAGAGAGATTAGAACGTGCATCGAAAGGAATATGCCGATCACGCCTTTGCTTCAGGTATTAATAATTTTGCTATTTTATAATTCACTGAATTATGAGGATAATACACAGTCTACCACCCGTCTTAAAAGGTTCAAGTCACTCGTCACTTGTAATTCTTCGCACTTCATTTTAAATTTACGTAACACTGAAGATGTTTCGTGTTTCTAGTAGTGACACATGCATTTGAATTAAATTCGTTTCCAATTTTTTCCCACGTGTCATCTTTCTCTTTTACATTCCCGTAACCGTCCTATTTTCCACTATATCCTTATACTTCGTCACCAATTCAATTAACAATTCTTCCTCCATCGATGATAATTTTCTTTCACGGCTTTTGTTTACGATTTTGTTTATGCGCCATTTTTTTAGCTGTGTGCAGACCAAATTTAAAACAATAGCGCATCGCAGTACGTTCAGAAAATAATATGACTCATCCATATCCTTCTATAGCTGTAATATTTACAAGTTTCTTGGCGTTAACATGTGTTTGTTAACATTTTCAGAAAACAGTTTGGTGAAATGCAAGAAATTTAACAGTAGTGGTAGCGCTGTGACAATTGTTACGTTACATTTGTTAACGTCGATTTTAACATCTGTTGGTAAAATCGGGCATCAGTGACGATTCTCGCAATGGCAGCCAAACGTCCAGCATTCCACAACAAATGGGAGGAACCATTTTTAATAGGAATACACGGTGAGATATCTGATTTATAAACATCACTTATTGTGGGTTAGCCGATTTAACATAAAACAACACTCTAGAAATATCATCATTATGACTATGGTAAACACGTTCTATCAGGTAAGCAAATTTTGGTGCACAATTTCATGTTATGATTTCAATTCATATTATCTAAATTGTGCATTGATTGTGTAATTAATATATTTCATTTGTAGGTGCTGCAAGACTGCAAAAACTACAAAATATGAAAGTGGCGATTCCTGAAGGCCCTCATTCTAAAAGTGCTGTTAAAGTTTCTTACAGAATTGCTGAACTTATTGCAAAGAATATAAAGGCTTTTAATGAAGGGTAGTTCATAAAAGATTGTTTAATTATTGCAGCTGAAGAAGTGTGTGCCAATATAACAGATACTTTTAAATCAATGAGCCTCTCTCGAAATACTATGACAGGACGCGTGGAAGAATTTTTGGAGTGATATGGAGAGACAGTTACAGGAGTAAATAAAATCATTAACTTTCTTTTCACTGGCGTTGGATGAAAGCACAAACGTTGATGAGCTGGTTAAAGATAAACTGCGCCAAAAGAGTCTAACAAAAACGGCGTTCCGGAGATGCTGATATTATTTACACCAAAAAACAACAGTAGAAGTAGCTGAAGTCACCGCCACTGTTAACAGCAGTGGTCACCAGGTGGATCGATTTTGTCCTAGAGCAAATAACGAAGCACTGTGCACTGCCACGAGTGCCGCGCCACTTCAGTTTGAGACAGCAGTGTTGTCTGGTCTCTTGTTTTCGTAAACATAATGTTGGTTGGAGAATGTAATGTGACTCGTAGGACATAGGACATCTACTCCTACATTTAAGTCTTCTTGGGAACTGTTTCTTTTTTATAGAAAGTGATAGTACCAGAGCATTCAAAATGAAACTATCCTTATGGGAAAGGCAGTTAACCTCAAAGAACTTGGTACATCTCTCAAAGCTCTCAACAGTTCAGCTGTTTGTTCAGGCCATGGACTTGTAAGAATAGGTTCAAATATTATGAGAGTTGAACCAAGAACTTCAGAAAAGGTTTCAAGACGTGGTGGAATTAGAGCCAATTTCTCAAATATTGCTGAGCCTTACTCTAGAGAAGTTGAAAATGTTTCATCTGAATTACAACTTGAACTTCTCGATTTGCAATGCAATCGTCAAATGAAAAATATATTCCAAAACAGAATTAGTTTGAGTGACTTCTATTCACATTTTCCAAGAAATACATTTCCTCGGTCACATAGAAATGCCGCTCGTTTTCTGAGTATGTTCGCATCTACACACACACACACACACACACACACACACACACACACACACACACACACACACACACACACAAACACACACACACACATACACACACACACACATGAGCTTGTGTGGGGGGATCCCAACATACTCAGAAAACTATTTTTTTTTTACGCTAATGAGATTAAACAAAAACCGCTGCAGAATTCAACTGTCGGATCAGAACTTAAAATGTCAACTTAGACTATCTGCTGCACGAACATTGATACCTAATTTTGAAAAACTGGTGTGTCAAAAGAGACAACAAAAATCTAGAAAACTAGGTTCCACTTCTGAGTAATATGTTGTGCTTATTACTTTTCTTCGGGCTGTTATTTAGTACTGCTCTATTGTAAGTAGATTGTCGATGATTTTCATTTTGTTTAAACTATCAATGTATTGTTCATTTGTTTTTCTTATTATAATAAGGGTACATAGTTGAATGATACTGAAAGAAACAATTAAAACAATTTATATGATATCTTTTTTTTTTCGTAATTTACGTCCTCCAGCGTTAAGTCATATCGGACGATGAATGGAATGGATGAAATGATGCTCAAATGAGCCCGGTGTCCGTAGAGCTTATAGTTACCCGACATTCATCTTTCAGGATAAGGGAAAACCCCGGAAAAACCTTATCCAGGTAACTCACCCTGACCGAGATTTGAACTCGGGAACTCTTGAACGTGAGGCAGATATGCTACCAACACGCTACCGAGGCGGGCAATTATATCTTTCATATTACATTTCGATTATTACTGTTGCACAGTCAATTGTGCATTTAAATTGCAAGATCGGCATTCCGCCACTCCTTTTGACGGCTACGGAGTGTTTGGTGGACTATTGCGGCGTGCAAAGGGTAAAATTGCACGATCTACCGTGCACACTGTTTATTGAGGTGGTGGCCACTGTTAAGAGCAACGTTAGCGAGGTCTGTGACTGCTATCAGTAAAGGCATTACGTCATAGTTGCTCGAACTGTAGGTGGAGGTAAAACACCTTGCCCTTACGCGGTTAACCCTTGGCACCTCAGGTCTGGAGGATCCTCCGACTGCCTAAGGCAGACATTGCCTAATGACATTGTTTAGTGTTTGTATTGCGTTATGGCTATTTTATTTATTTATATTTTGAAATTATAAAAGAATTCTATGTACAGTACTTTTAAAATTCCACTTCGGTCTTCTGAATAGTGATGTAAAGTACATAAACTATCAGAAGGGTGAAAATAATTGCATGTATTGTTATATTAACAATTGTAATTTCTCCTATACAATTTCTACTTAACATAGAAACGGATGTAGCAAACTGCTGGTCATTTAAGCAATTTAAATCTAAACTGGTGTGTTCCGTACAAATATACTGTGCTAGTAAGAACGGCAGATAATTACTAGGAGGTCCTTGCCAGCAAACCCAAGAACATATTTCTCTTTCCATTGAGATAAACGGAATAACCATTTTCGAATGAATGAGTTATTAGTGGTATAAGTCAAAGATGCACTTGGGCCGATAATTCATACTATTTTGTGCACGCGCGTGGGTCTTTCTGTCGTGCTCTAAGGCGTTGACAGAGAAGATGGACGTTTCGTGCACGTAGTCATTAACAACCTCAGCCCACCATCATCTTTGCCTATTGTCCACTTCCCGACAAAACCCTCAAATTTCTCTTCCTCTAATAGTTGTTATGCTCTGCTGCGCCCTTCTGTGACATTTGCCCCTTCTCGTGAAAATGTGCGCGCGTGTATTTCAAAGGGCGTGGGTTTGAATTCCCCTTGGGCACGGGTGCCTTTTGCAAGCTCAATTTTCTTCTCTAGAGTGAAAAAAGTAATAATAACAAGGGAAGAAGGGTAGAAATTATGTGCTGAACAGAACTCGTGTGTATATGTGAGCGTAACAGAGATAGAGACAGAGCGAGAGAGCAAGAGAGAGTATATATGTGTAAAGCAGGGAAATATTTTCACAGAGCGGAACGTGACCAATTTTACAAACGGAAATAATGAATTGATCAGCCGACACATTTTTGCAGAAGTAATAAAACCAAGTAAAGGACTTTTGTGCTGTAAACCTCATAGTTAAATTGTGAAGGGGAATTCATTTGCTATGGGGAAACTGCACCAGAAACAAATAATAAAGCAGAGAGCAAAAGTGATTGCCATAGGAAATTATGAGGAAGGCTAGGAGGAAGTGGAGCACTACACACAAGATATGATGTCAACAGCTATAATATAAAGCTTCTCGTGAGAATGTTAGCAACTTAAAATATAAAGGTATCCTAATTTTGACATTTGCTTTGTTGTTACACCGGTAAACTTGAAGTTTTTTTGTTAGCCAATACTTCTACATTCAAAGAAATATGCTTTATTTCTGTTACTTGGGAAAAGAAACGAAAACTAAGACCTTTAACGTAGTATTTTGATCTCATAATGTATAAAATATTTGGTTTACTTAGCCAATGATTATTATAGAACAAGAGGTTCGACGGCTGTTCAATAAAGAGTGATAACAATTTTTTTTTTTTTTTTTTTGTGACAACGTACCTTTATTCATGCTCATAATTCTGATGTTCCTTTTCAAAATAGTCTCTCCTGAATGCGATGCACTTGTTCCAGCGTTTCTGCCAGTCTACAAAGACATGCTGTAAAACATTTTTTGGAAGATCCTTCAAAATCGCCTCCGCAGCTTTCACCAATGCTTCTTATGATGGATAATGCCTCCCACGAAGGCGTTTCTTCAGGTTATGGAATATAAAAAGTCACATGGGGCTAAATCCGGACTATAGGCAGGGTGAGGGATGCACTTCACGTTGATTTTTGCAAGTTATTCAGCAACAACATTGACAATTTTCGGCCGCGCATTATCGTGGTGCAGCATCCAGCCTGCTTCACGGAAATGTGGTCTTTTGCGCCTGATATGAACTTGCAATGTTTTCAGAACATCCCTGTAGTATTGTCCAGCTACTGATGTGTGTGCAGGAACAACATGCTCATAAACCATTCCATGAATATCAAAGAATGAAATGACCATAACTTTCCCAGCAGAAGCAAACACCTGTGCTTTTTTAGGGGCTGGTGACGAAGGAGATTTTCACACTGATCTTTGCTGTTTGCTCTCAAGACCAAAGCGATATGGCCAAGTTTCATCAGCAGTGATTACGTTTGAAAAAAAACTCCTTTAACATCAACTTTAACTGCATGCAGACCTGCATGCGACTGTCCTTTTGTTCGGGAGTCAACAGTCTTGGAACCCATCGCGCACAAACACGTCTCATGTATAATGTTTCTGTCACCAACGTGTGGGTGGCGCCCAATGAAATATTTCAGAAAGTGACCTTAAAGTAATTCATCGATCCTATCTCACAATTGCAGCAGCAGTGTTGATGTTTTCTTCCGTAAGAGCAGTAACTGGAGCACCGGGTCCATCTTCCTTTGAAATTGACTGTCTCCCCTGCTTAAATATTTTAAACCACCTTCAATCTGTATTGTAGGGCAGAACAGACTCTCCATAGGCCTCCTCTAACATTGCATAGGCCTCAACTGAAGATTTTTTAAGACGAAAGCAGAATTTCAAAGCCGCATATTGTTCCTCGCGTGTTATCTCCATTGCAGCGGTAGGTGATACTAAACAACATTGAATTTTAGTGCGAAAAATTATGACCGTAGAAAATTATGATCATTCTTTATTGAATATCCCTCGTAATATGAATAAAGATAATAATTTTCTACATTAATTAATAAATGTATTTCTTAAGTTTTTTTTTTTTTTTTTTTTTTTTTTTTTTTTTTTTTTTGCAAATTGATTTAGAATTCTGTGGAAATATGCATTTTTAAGTTTCACAAGTTAAACCAAAGAACAAGACAAAGATTTCTCTATGTTTTTGGAAAACCATTACTCAGCATTCGAAAGCGAACAAATTCAAATCTTACATCAGGAACCTTTATTAATATGATCCGTAATATAGTGCGATCCATAAAAACTTCAACCACTTCAATAGGCCATAACCTTTGAACCAATAATGGAACACACGTGCAACTTTGGGAGAATATAATACACAATTGGGAGATTACATTACACTATTTGCATCTCAGAGAAAATGTTGGAAGTGTCCTCCACCAGCATCTATACATTTTTGCTCTCGTCTCACCATATTCTCTGTAGTTTTACGAATATGATATCGAATTGAGAGAAGGTTATTTCCAGCAAGATAGAGCAGCGTGCCATACATTTAATAACACCATGGAACTTGTAACTAGTTTCTTTGATAATCGAATAATCTCATAACGTTTTGACCCCCAGATCATCAGACCTAACCTCACCGGATTTTTTATTGTGGGGTATGTAAAAAATAGAGTGTACAAGAATAGGCCCCGGGCAATTGATGTTCTCAAGGAATCCATTCGAACATTGGCGAGAATATTCCCCGTAAAATTTCAGAGAATATGGTGAGACGAATGCAAACCTTTATAGATGCTGGTGGAGACACTTCCAACATTTTCTCTGAGATGTAAATTATGAAATGTAATCTACCAATTGTGTGTTATATTATCCCGATGTTGCACGTGAGTCCTATTATTGGTTCAAAAGTTATGGCCTATTGAAATGGTTCAGGTTTATTTGGATCGCACTGTATATTCCAACTGCAATTTCTAAGTAAATAAAAATGAAAAATATAGCTCAAACGAATATTATACTGAAATATTTTGTGATTTCTGTCCTTGGGGGTGATTGATTAAGGACTCTGATTAAAGTATTATGATTGTAAAATTGTGGTGTATTAGGGAATTATCTACAGTGGACAGTAATTAGAGCAAGACAAGTATAGAGCTTAATATAACACACGATTTATATGGCATTAAGCGAACCGTAATATTCGCCACTGAATATTTGAATTTTTGGGGTTGAGTGTCCGTTGGTCATCCATCTGTAAAAGATGGAATATAATGCAGCAGCTTTTCGTCCCTTTAAGAAATAATTTTTATGTCAATGTGTGTCAGATAATAGCTAGTCAGTGCTACCGCCTTATGATATTGAACTATTAATCAAAGGTCTCTACGAATATTTGAAGCCTATAACTCTTTGTTGTTCATTCTGATGTAGAAAGTTATTGCATTCACGAAATCCTTTTGTGGATTAGAAATGAATTTTGTGTTGCTTGTTCTATTGACATAATGGCTGATGCTGTTAGATAAGATTGTAATCTTGCAGATACCCTGTGAGCGGGTCCATTTACAGTATAATCCATGTATCACGGTCTCTGGACTACGTGCACTGTAGCTTTTCTTCAGTCTTGACTGGCAGCCGCAGCTTGATCGTGCTATGAGACCGCACTATTCCCATGTGGTTCACTGCAGACATTCTGCTCCTGCTGGACAGTTTGATGGCTTCCGGCGCAGCTATCCTTCACCAAAAGTCTCCATTTGCTATTCATTACCTCAGTGAGGTTAAAGGACACTTCGTCAGCCCCTTCCTGTTCTAGTGTTCTGCAAAGTCGCTGCTTAATCATTAGTGCAGTACGTTAATTTGAATCCTCATTGTTGCATTTATTTCTTTTGTTCGTTATAATTAATGCATTACATTTTCCCCTATAAACTGTATACTAGCAATTCTTACAAATTCTGTTTGCAACAGAAATAAAAATCTCACAATCCTAAGTGAAGAAGCTTCCTTTAAAGTTAATTCAAATAATTGCATACTTAAAAACATATTGTTAGGTAGCGAAAAACAAACATTAAATGAATTAACATTTGAAGCAGTTCAAATTATTTTAATTACCCGTAAATTATGCAAAAGTTTAAATGCTTATTTGTAGCAGTTAGAAGAATACATGAGCTTAAAATTCTCTATATTGCATCTCTATAAGTACCCAGCCCCTTAAGGGCACAAAAACTACGTTGTGCGCCCGAATCTGAATCACAGATTATTTGGTTGAAAGTAAATGTAATAATTCAAATATTCAATATTCAAACAGCATGGAATCCCAGAAAGAGTGCTTGTTATCGTTAACGACATGCCTTTTCATAATACAGGAGAGGATTTAGAAATACCGCATAAACAACACGGTAAAGGAAAAAATGGGGAAAAAATTACGCAGTTACACCTCTCTCTACTATCTTTGAATGTAACACCAAGACATAGAGACAGTCCCCTATCTTCGTGTTAGATTCAATATTGGTTGTTACAAAGGCATGAATTTCCCATTAACGATTAAAAAATGCAACAAAATATTGAACTACGAAACACTACAGACTGCAATAAATACAATAATATCATGCAGCAAAGAGTCAATCTGGAAAAGAGGCCTCAAATATAAACAGAATCCAAATGGACCTCTTCTTGCTTATCATGCTACATTCTAGCCTTATTTTGGCACAAGTTATACAGAAAACAAAAACATATTTATTACTCTGTACTAAAATGTGAAATACAATTCTCATAGTTTGTTAAACACTGCAGCTTAGATCCCAAATAGCACTTAAGTCTCTTTACTTAAAATATATGCTGAATTACAATTAATATAAAATAAAATTCAGCTCATTCAAACATTCATACCAACCTTCCATTGAAAGACATCTAATAGAGTTTGATTTTTACTTTTAATTTTGCTTTAAAATAACGCTTGGTTTGTATCTTGGCTTAGCTTTTTCAGCGCATGATTATATTGTTATTATAAATATAATATATTCCTTTAAAGTATTCATCCCTTTAAAATATTTATCCATTTATCTATAAAAATTGTAGCTCACTTAAGAATATGTGGAGTTTAGCATACTTCGTGGCAGTCATAGCTGAACCTGGAAAATAGAGTACAGTAATGTATCATCATCATCATCATCATCATCATCATCATCATCATCATCATCATCATCATCATCATCATCATCATCATCATCATCATCATCATCATCATCATCATCATCATCATCATCATCATCATCATCATCGTCGTCGTCGTCGCCGTCGTCGTCATCACCAGTAGTAGTAGTGGCAGTAGTGGTTTTAGTAGTAGTGGTGGTGGTGGTAGTAGCAGTTTTAGTGGTAATAGTGGTAGTAGCAGTGGTGGTGGTAGTAGTAGTAGTGGTGGTGGTGGTGGTGGTGGTGGTGGTGGTGGTGGTGGTGGTGGTGGTGGCGGCGGTAGTAGTTGCGGTGGTGGTAGTTGTGGTAGTAGCAGTAGTAGTGGTTTTAGTAGCAGTGGCAGTAGTAGTTGTATTAGTAGTGGTAGTGGTAGCGGAGGCGGAGGCGGCTGTGGCTATGGCGGTGGCGGCGGTGGTAGCCATTGTAAAACTGATTATTTACTCACTTATTTTTCATGCCCTTGTCCTTCATATGCAGTATGAATAAATAGTTCGAATGGCAACAATAGATAATTATGTGTTAATAATTAACAATACTATCATAATCACAATAATAATATAACAAAATTTATATTATCTTGACTTTATAAGTGGATATTAGCAGTTATGTTTTACAATCTGGCATTACATTAATTCTATATATTAATTAATTATTTCTACATTCATATAATAATTATCACTTCAGCAATTATTGGGGCAACTGAAGGTGTTAATCAGATTTCCTTTCGCAAATATTTTCCAATTAATCTATTTATATTTTGATCAATAGTTGTAACTCTAATTCTGTTAACATGTACTTTAAAAGACGTGAAAATTGAAGTACATCCAGTAAGAACTAAAACTGCAGTATGTAAAAACCAACAAATGCTATAGAGCATAATAAATAACCTTTTCACAGTTTCCAGTATATATTAGTATAATCTACTATATAGTCGCGGTTCTGCACCGTGGCATAGCGGCCAAAGGCAGCATGCCTTGATCCCTGGCCACGTAAAGCGGCCCGGGTTCGATCCCACCCATGTGGTGGGGATTTTACGTCTCGGGTATAGGACCGGTTCTCACTCAGCATCGTGAGGAAAGCGAGGAGCTTACGCTAGATAAGCGGTCCTGGTCACGGAAACCAACATTCCGGCTGGGGGATGCCGAGATGCTGACCACATCTCCCCGTATCGGTTGGATGACCGTCCACCTCTGGTGTACATAATTGGGCATGAGGCCGGCAGTCGGGTTGGTAGGCCTTGGCCTTCTAAGGGCTGATGTGCCAGTGGTTAACTTTTAACTATATTGTCGCGACTGGCGGCCGACGCACACAAAGTGGTAGACAGTGCAGCATCTGACGAACCGGATAAAATTAGATCACTGAAAGATTCGTGTTTCGTCTGGTAATTTCTGTAACAGTGAATAAAGAACATTCCACAAACGTCTAGTAATACGAGGAGCTATATAAGAGAAGCTGCGACTCGCCAACAGTCGTAAATTGGATTCGTGTGCCTGCAACTGTAATTTGAAAGTGAACACTTGCTTGTGGTCAAACGACCCTGTCGATTTTAATTGTGTATCTTACGTAATTCAGCTACTGTAAGGGTTGACAAAAGTGTGTTTCTACGGAAATAAAAAGCATTTTGAATTTCTGGAACTTGAACTTTTAATTCTACGAACCTACAAAGTCACAATTGGTGTCAGGAGTGGGATATTCGACAATGGACGCTGCATTGGAAAAGTTTTTGGAGAAAATGGAAGAAGTGAAGGCCGAATTAACAAGGAAGACGGAAACGGCAAATAACAACCTGGCCGCGGAACTGAAAGAAATGAAGACGACGAATGACACCCTCGCTGCGAAGACAGAAGCTGCAATCAACAAACTGGCCCCGACGATGACTGCAATGAAGGCCGAAATAACTACAGAAAGGAAAGCGGTGAACGACAGTTAAGTGCAGAGGTTCTACTCCCATTAGTCCTAGACCCGTAGTATCAAGGACCCGGGCATCCTTCTACCCGGGAGTGATGGATACTCCGGAACTCTTTCCATAGGGCAATATCTTGAGTCTAAAAAGCCCCTCGCTGAGCACAGCGTCAAGACGGGATGGAAGTGGATACGCCACTTAAGCGCGTCAACCCCTCAGGGAAGACTACCAAAAACCTTAGTGGGGCCGGCTGGTGATCTACTAGCTCTGCAGGCTAGTACCGTTAGAGGTACCACGAGTGCTATGGTTCCGCAGCCCCCGCACCTCGGCAGCTGAAGGGGACGGATCCCTTCCCCTACGGGAAGCGGTGAGCGACAGTCTGGCTACAGAAATAAAGGCCGAATGATCTGAAATGAAGGCTACGAACGAAGCCCTAGCCGCCAAATTTGAGGAGCAGTTGGCCGGCGTAAGGGAGGACGTCACGGATTTCGGCGAGAGCGTCGAAGACCTGGCGAGTTGCGGCTTCCATTATATGGCACCTCGTATTTCTAGACGTTTGTGGAATGTTCTTTATTCACTGTTTCAGAAATTACCAGACGAAACACGTACTTTTCAGTAATCTAACTTCATATATTTCGGCAAGCCTTTTATCTACCCGTTGCACTATCTGCCCCCTTTGTGTCCAACAATTCAGTGACTGGTGGTGAAGGGTACCCATTAATAAAACGCAGAATGTTGTATTATCTAAAATAAACTGAAACTTCAAAGTTATTTTTTCTAAAATATACGTTGTACCACTAGAAAACTAATAGAATTAAATGACTTATCTAACATTAATAACATTCCGCAAAAAATCCTGTATTAAGAATTTTATATATGATTTACAAGTGAGATATCTTGAGGACTCGTAAGTTAAATTTGACATGACTACTATTACTGAAACAAACTTGTTGGACTGTAAAATAGCAAGAGATAGCGGTAGCAGGTTTTTGTTTACCTTAAAGAGGTAATTGTTATTTAGTGCATGCCCCGTGTAATTACATCGTTTGTCTGACTGCGGGCCGAGGTTCAGCAAGCTGGGAGATCGATGATCGAATTTTTAACAAGCCCTGCACACTTGAAGCCAGGAACCTTAGCTAATTTGCTTGCTCTTTGTTCTACTTGCATTACAGTAAATGTGTTCTTTTAATGGTGCTATCTATAAAGAAGGGATAGAAACGACCATTTGCATACCTTGGATCCTCACTACCTCAATTTTCCATTCAGATCTCCTACACAATTCCTAATTTATCTTCAGTCTTAACTGTAATAAATGTTGAATTTGAATTCTTAGTTTCATGCTCTACAAGTAACAACACGTTCATTGACATCATTCACTACAATTATAACGCAGGGAATAAGAAAATATCATATGAAAAAGCATTTGATCATGTAAATAGGAAAAAACAAAAATTGTGGGAAATCATGACTCGAAGAGGCTACCCAAATCAACTCATTAAAGTTCTAAAATCTATATATAAGAACACAACAATCCGGATTTATATTAGAAATGGAATGTATAGTAAATGGCTACATACAAATCAAGGTGTAAGACAGGGTTGCAGTTTGTCTCCTATCTTATTCATAATTTATATAGATGATCTGATTAGAGAGTGGATGTTTAAGATTAACGGAGGCATTCATCTTGCACCAAATTTTATTCTTAAGACGATGCTACTTGCGGATGACCAAATAATTATAAGTAAAACTGAAGACGAGCTGCAAAGAGCAGTACATATTTTACTGTAAGAATTATAACTTCAAAATTTCCACAAATAAAAACAAAAACAATGGCGTTTCGAGGTAAAGATACTATTAGAACCAAAATAGTAATTGATGATATTATCCTAGAGCAAGTTACGGGTTTTAAATATTTGGGAACATATGTCAGTTATAAATATGAAAATGATTTTAAAAATAAATTAGCAATGTTTCAACAAATATGCGGGATAATAAATAGAAGCCTAAAAACTAAAACCAGAAAAGAAACACGGATGAAATTTTGTAAAGTTATGGCTGTGCCTGGTTTTTTTTTTTGGTTCTGAAACACGGACATTAACAAAAGCAGACAAACGCAAGATACAGGCTGCCGAAATGAGATTTTTAAGAGCAGTAAAGGGATGTACTCTTTTAGATAAAATTCCAAATGAAAAAATAAGAGAAGATTTAGTTCATTAGAAGAGAAAATAATATATTATAGAAATGAATGGAGAGAGCATATTGAGAGAATGCCGAGAGATAGGATCCCAAGAAGAGTTATAAACTATAAACCTAGAGGAAAGAGTCATCTGGGAAGACTACGAAAACAATGGTCAGACATGTTTTAAGCCGGATCAGGCAGCATTGCCTAGCCCTTGTTGTGAAGAAGAAGAAGAAGAAGAAGAAGTAGAAGAAGAAGAAGAAGAAGAAGAAGAAGAAGAAGAAGAAGAAGAAGAAGAAGAGGAGGAGGAGGAGGAGGAGGAGGAGGAGGAGGAGGAGGAGGAGGAGGAGGAGGAGGAGGAGGAGGAGGAGGAGGAGGAGGAGGAGGAGGAGGAGGAGGAGGAGGAGGAGGAGGAGGAGGAGGAGGAGGAGGAGGAGGAGGAGGAGGAGGAGGAGGAGGAGGAGGAGGAGGAGGAGGAGGAGGAGGAGGAGGAGGAGGAGGAGGAGGAGGAGGAGGAGGAGGAGGAGGAGGAGGAGGAGGAGGAGGAGGAGGAGGAGGAGGAGGAGGAGGAGGAGGAGGAGGAGGAGGAGGAGGAGGAGGAGGAGGAGGAGGGAGGTGGTCTCCGGTTTTCAATTCTTTTTTTCCACATGCAAAGAATACTTTTATATAAAATTCTAAATTATTGAACCCGGGAACTCCGTTCATTGTGTTAGATAGGGGTAAGTTGTCTAACAGAAGGGCTCACACGATTGAAGTAGAGCACCGGATCATTGTGAATGTACCATGACTCCTAAGAAGAAGAGATAAAGGGAGAGAACCCAGGTTGACAACTACCCATGAAGATAGGATCAAGAATGCGTGGGGCCCCTAACGATTCCATTAGGCCACCGTCTAACTAGGCGTTAGCTAACTGGAGTTTCTTTTGACCAATAAAAGCTTCCAAGAAGGTACTCCAGAGGCCATCCAAACTCCAGGAAAAGTCATTCTATGGTACACACTCCATCAGCTGCGGCCAGCAGCTGATCATGAAATCTTGAAGCGATGAAAGCTAATGATGGGGAAAGAAAGTGATGAAAAATGGTAGTAGAAGTGAAAGCAATCCAGCATTCGCTCACTATTCGCACAGTCATTGCTCTGCCAGTAACACCTGTGTCCCACATTTTGGGAGATGGTGGGCTATATCCACGATAATAAATACGTTTGATTTGCCTATTTCCTTGGTTATTTCTTGTTGCTAGGACAATACTGGGCTGGCTTCTTTCATCCACGGCCTCCTTTCCTTAACTGCTTCACTTCGTTCCTCTCTCATCTTTCACGTTGTTTGTGGGTATGGTGATTCGGCCATATGCGGCAGATAGTGCGGGTGCTTCCACTGTGTAATTCTTCCGAGGCCCCAGTCGTAGTGTGCCTGGCGGTTATTTGTGAATCTGTTAGGGAATTATGTACATTTTTGTGTTTTGCTTGGTTCCCGCCCAACGCCGACCACTGTTTCCCTTTGTCTCTTTCCACTGGTGTAATATATACATGTCACAATAAATACATGTTAGGTTGCGGTGCAACAAAGTTTTTATAGAAATACAGAAAATTGATTCACTAATTATATACATTGGATTTCTGAATTATTTGCTATTGCAAATGATTGATGCATTTCTCAGAGTGAACTGCGAACTCCTTCAGAAGTGACAGAACTGATGTTTCTTGCAGAAACAAATACAAGGTAGCCAAGGTTTTAACAAATTTAAAAACAATGGTGACCTGTGACTTAAACGTTCTGAACGCTGAGGTAAACCTATTGGCAGTCTACTTAAAACTCAACTTGTAAATTGATTGTACTTTAGTAAATAATACAAGTTGTTTATGATTATTAATAATTATTATTTCTAATTATTATCAATATCGTCATCATTATTGCAGTGATACATTGATATTTTATCTTTCCTTAAACAGACTGTATTGCAGAGATTGAGGTTTTCAACAATAGGATCCAAGCCAATCTCACACTTCATTCTAATAGAAACAGTTGCACCATTGATTCGTTCGCGTTGCTGTCGTCGCTTGTCGCTGCAGTGTAAGGATAGATTAAACCTGCAAGTAGGCAATTGTACATTTTGAAACTGTAGGCATCGTACATCAGGCATAGATAAAGACATTATGGAACATTTACTATAATATTAACAATCCTCCCTAAAAGTGCAACCTATGTGACAACGTGAGAAATGCAAATCACAGAAGCTATTATTTGAATAAATGTGTATTGAAGGGAAATATTAATGTCAGTGTACATTACAAATTGGTTAGTATTATTTATGGAGATTGGTTAATATTGTCGCCGAGGCATTATTATGTTACTGCCGGCCCGTGCGTAGGTAACCGCTAGGCGCTTGCCAAGAGGAGGCGGGGAGGAGAAGAGACAGTGATCTCTGGATGATTTTTTTCCTTTCCTTTTCGCTTATTTATACCCGAGGCATTGTGTCTCGAAAGAAGTCGAAGTTTCAAGGCCTTTCACGGCGGCACGTTGACGCCATCCCCTTGATTGGCACTGAGTGCTGTCAGCTGACGTATAGATGACGGCCTCATCGCGGACGGTTGGGTGAGAGAGAAATCCTGCCGTGGGCTTGTGGACACCGGGGCAGCCTTGACCACCACCAGACCTGTCGAAGCCAGAGGTTTGCCGTCCAGAAAACCGAGTCGACCATACCAGCTAGTGGCGGCATCTGGCGACACCTTGCCTGAGGAGAGGGAGGCCCTGCTGCAGTTGGCATGGGGCGGAGTGCCGTGCATCTGCGGGTGTTAGTCGCGGAGGTGGCTGAGGAGGTGATATGGGATTGGATGCCCTCAGGAGCCACAAGGTGATGGTCGACGTCGGCAGGAAGGTCCTGCTGCTCAATAGAGAAGAGGTGATACTCCGGCACCCCCGAAGAACGTCTTGGAAACTCCAAGGTAATTCTGAGGCAAAACGTGTTGTTCCCGCGAGAAGCGAGGCGGTGTTGACGGCGCGACTGGAAAGCTGTGAACAAGGCCCTCGCCGCCAAATTTGAGAAGCAGTTGGTTGGCGTGAGGGATGACGTCACGGAGCTGGACAAGCGGATGGGTCAAGTGGACAAGCGCATCGAAAACCTGGCAATCCGCGTTAACAACCTAGAGAGAAAGGCCGACAGCAGCACCAAGTGCCTGAACGCCATGGTGGAGGACATTGTCGGCAGAAGGTTGAAGGATCTGAATGCCGACGCGTCGGCACGCGACACAATTTCTGCGCGCGTCAAACCACCAAAGAACACCGGCCTTATGTGCCGACGGAAGACGCCGTAAGCGCTTTCCAGCAGCTGAAGCAAACACTTTGCAGTGCTCCTATTTTGGGATTCCCACAACCAGGCGGCGCCTTCATTGTGGACACCGACAATAGGGGAAGGAAAATAATTGTGCAAACATTTATCGGCGCCTAGCGTTCGCCTACGCACGGGCCGAAAGCGGCACAAAAATGCCTCGGCGACCAATATCATTACTGATGTATTTTCAGAAAAATATCCACTATATACTGCATAGTAAAAGCGCATTCATTTTCATAACTTTACTATTTACGAAAGGCCCTAAAGATATTATATATATATAAGTTGTAAGATTTCACACTATAATACAGTTTAACGTTATCGGAAGTATCTAAAGAGAGAACCAATATTAAGTTAGTAATAATTAACATCAAAGCTCTAGAAACGATAATATTGCAGCATTAATAATTCATTAAATAATATACATATTGGTAACTTTGATTACTTTTAGACCGTGTAATGGAGTTTACAAGTACTAAAATAATTAAAGCTCACACTACCATTAATAATAAAGAGGTATAAAATAAAAGCTTTACAAATTATGGATGAAAAAGTTAGTAACTCAATTAGTTGAGCATTTCATTACAACAGTAAAATGAATTTTACGGAACAAAGAACAAAAATTAAATGAAACGATATTAGGCAAATATTCACGTCCTTTATCAAAAAGTTGCCTTTTCCCGATCAAATAAATTTAACAATTTGTATAATACTTCTTCTTCTTCACTTCATGGCATAGGCAATCAAATGCCTGTTCCGCCTTCGAAGTGCTCCAGCCATCGTTTCCTGGGTCTGCCCACCGATCTCCTACCTCTAGGATGCTACTGTAATATTTGTTTTGTAAGTCTATTATCCGGCATTCTTTCAACATGTTCCTTCCATTTTTGTTTGAGATCTTTTAACCTATCATTCATACTAAAAATGTCCAGCTCTTCTCTTCTCTTTTCATTTCTTATTAAGTCCCTCTTCGTGCATCCTTTCACACTTCTCAAGAATTTCATTTCTGAAGCCTGTATTTTACTCTGTTGTTTTTTAGTTAACGTCCAAGTATCATTTCCGTATGTCAGTATAGGTACAGCCATAACTTTGTGGAACATTAACTTTGTTTCTAAATTTTCTGTTTATTGTTCCACACACTCTTTGAAATTTGCATATTTTATTGTAGATATATTCCATGTTATAACTAACATCAGTTCCCAAGTAGTTAAAATGGCTTACCTGTTCAACGCAACGATTATTTATAACTATTTTTGTTCTAATTGGCTCTTTTCCAATGAATGCCATTACCCTCGATTTTATAAATGAAATTTTCATATCATATTGCTTACATGCCTCTACAAAATTACAAACTGGCGATATGGTTGCTATTATTCATCACCTGAAGCAAGGTAGGTTCAATGATAATTATCTATTGCAATGTAACAGAAAGTTTTTACCCCTTCCCAAATAATTATTCTCTTTTTTTTCTCCATAGTAACTGCCATATGGTACTTTGGCAACAGGTTCGTTTCACTCCTTTTCGGTGTGTCATAAGCGCTATGATGTGGTACAGTAATGAAGCTGTGAAAGTACATAATCACGAATGTTGGAGTATGCCCATTAAAATATCATTTACATTATATTTGGATTAACGTGCTGGCAGATTTGTTGAGTCACTCTAAGGATAATGCTAAGATTAGGGCTCCCGGCATTTACCTTGTTCTTCCACATGAGATATCCTGAAAATTGCAAATGAAGGTATGTATATTGGACTAACTCCACTCACTGTAGACAGTTTTGGTTTTTCCTCTACCTCGTAAGCGTACAAAGTAAACATTTTTGTTTTGGACGTTCGCAAGCGTTTTGAACTGACATCTTCCTTAAGATACCTGCAACTTTCTGTCAAACACCAAGAAGTCTTAAGGGCCACTCGTTCCCAGGATTTAAACCACCGAAAAAATTTTTGTGGGAAAGATATTTGTTTACAAAACGTATCTAAGACTTTATGAACTTAACCATAGCATTCGCCAAGAAATTACTGTCATTTCTGAGAATGAACTGCAAACATATTGGCCAATCTCTGAGTAGGTGTCAGAAATGTTTGAACAACTAAGGGAAGTACCTGCAAAATCGTTTTGCTTAATAGTGTAACCAATTTAATTTTATTTTTAAATAACTGTGTTACACCACAGGCAATATATTCACTGTGGAGTTGCTGTCACGCACGTACGCGATAGAGCTATCAGATTTGGCGCTCAGCTGTACGTCACGGAATCGGTCCCTCCAAGGATTGCTCATCTGGTATTATACAACATTATGATTGCGTAAGTGATCACGTTATCAAATATTGTGATATGAAGATCAAACACTTAAAGCTCCCCATTAGGGATGTCGAAAGTATGGTAACAATTTGCAAACAACTTCAGTTCATTGCTGTATAATTTAATATTTAGGATTGTCTAACAAATTATACAAGATGTAAAAATGAGATTATGTTGCTTGGAGGGTTGTTAAACTTAACTTCCGTCTCGTTCCTAAAAGATTAAATTCCCAAAGTAATATTCGTTGACACTTGAATCATTAAAATTTTCCAGTATTTTTTTTTTCTTTTTCTTTTTCTCATGCCAGTTTCTACTGCTGCAATTTGAGATCTATTTTTAAGGGCAAATATCAGCGAGTGTGAGGATAAACACGTCGGTTAAGTTGATTAATGAATTTAATAAAGGATATTAATCATCTATTTATATCGAGATCCCCTACTTGCGAATGAAGTGTTAGTTTTCCTGAATCTTAACATAAGTAACTTCATTAACAATAACACCATCACCAATAATAATAATAATAATAATAATAATAATAATAATAATAATAATAATAATAATAATAATAATAATAATAATAATAATAATAATAATAATAATAATAATAATAATAATAATAATAATAATAATAATAATAATAATAATAATAATAATAATAATAATAATAATAATAATAATAATAATAATAATAATAATAATAATAATAATAATAATAATAATAATAATAATAATAATAATAATAATAATAATAATAATAATAATAATAATAATAATAATAATAATAATAATAATAATAATAATAATAATAATAATAATAATAATAATAATAATAATAATAATAATAATAATAATAATAATAATAATAATAATAATAATAATAATAATAATAATAATAATAATAATAATAATAATAATAATAATAATAATAATAATAATAATAATAATAATAATAATAATAATAATAATAATAATAATAATAATAATAATAATAATAATAATAATAATAATAATAATAATAATAATAATAATAATAATAATAATAATAATAATAATAATAATAATAATAATAATAATAATAATAATAATAATAATAATAATAATAATAATAATAATAATAATAATAATAATAATAATAATAATAACAATAATAATAATAATAATAACAATAATAATAATAATAATAATAATAATAATAATAATAATAATAATAATAATAATAATAATAATAATAATAATAATAATAATAATAATAATAATAATAATAATAATAATAATAATAATAATCATGATGATGATGATGATGACGACGACGACGACGACGACGACGATGATGATGATGATGATGATGATGATGATGATGATGATGATGATGATGATGATGATGATGATGATGATGATGATGATGATGATGATGATGATGATGATGATGATGATGATGATGAAAATTGCGTACTGCCTTGATTAGTAATCAGGGGGTTCCTTGGCGGCGCCAATCTGTACAATCCGAAACCAGTCATTAGCTATACAGCTGATGATAATTGCAATAAAATCTTCCGTAATATTATAAACCAGAAGGAAAAGACACGCACTTTAGAAATACCCGGTCTTTTATGAACCTAAGTCTCATCTGTTCTGTCAGAATTCCTACCAACGTTCCCAAATGCAACATTGCCAACTTTCAAAGCTTAATTTTCTACTCTATGAATTCATTTTCCTTTCTAAGTTCCAGTTTTTTGCCCACTAATCTAAATATTAATTATAGCTTTAACTAATCCCAGGAACACCTTGAGCTAATGGATTTAATGTCTTCTACATTCACTGAAACTTTAATTACCTTAGCTACAATAGCTTATAGTCGGATTTACCTCAAAGCTTAAACTGCCAATAAATTTTCCCACGATAAATTCTTACATTTTTCTATATTATGCATTCATTTTAATATTACAGAATTATTTACTGCAATTAATATTCTATTTTATATCATTTTATAGCTTGAGTGTCAGCGAGATCCTTCACTGTGTGCCATGGAACAGTGAGTTGATTGGAAATTAATTGTACTTTCACGCTAGCCGTGTGGAAGACGCACTATGGAACGGTAGAGCCAGACTGAAAAATTCAATGCCATAAACGGGAATTGAATCACGGAACTTCTGGTCTTCGTCCAGCTACTCTAAACCGTTGAGCTAGTATGGCCAACGTGCCAACATGACATTAAATTCACTAACTGATTCGTGTTTTCCCAGTAAACCACTAGGAGTGTTTGCCTTAATGGCGACTTACTTACTAGTAAGTACTTAAAGGTCCAGGATTTATAATTCGGACAACTATTAGGTACAATTAATTGAAATTAATTGTTCTTTCACACTAGCCGTGACTAGGGACGCACTATGAAAGGTTAGAGCCAGAGTGAAAAATTCAATGCCCACGAGTCAGTTGGAGAATTTTATGTCATGTTGGCACGTTGGCCATAGTAGCTCAATAGCTTAGAGCGGCTGGACGGAGACCAGAAGATCCATGGTTCAATCCCCGGCTATGGAATTGAATTTTTCAGTCTGGCACTACCCTCTATGGTGAGTTGATTGTTCATTAATGTCTAGATATAAACTTCAATAACATTCAAGAAAGCTTTTGGGATTCTTCAAAAGGAAATTATTTAAAAGAACTTGTGCCCTTAAAGAGTATTAAAATCCTTTTCTAATTAATATATATATCTTTTAAAATCTGCATTAGCAGTAACCTCTGGGAGAAAAAGTATTTTGAAGGGCAAAGTGATATACATCTAGTATTTACTATGTGGATGTAAAATATGTAGTCCTTGACATTTTATCTAAACCTTTTTTTTTCACACTGCTGGTACTACCTACTAGAGGAATGGCGTAGTAGTTCTGTACGTCTTAACCAAAAAATGCAAACCATTAATTCTGTTATTATAGTAATACGTTAAACACATACAATAAACGAACGCTATCTCATATCCCGCAAAGCATCGGAAGCATAATGTCAAAACAAGTTGCCCACGGAAGCTTTATGAATGTGTATATGTCGAGCGGTCAACAGTGATACACTGTTGGTGAAATGCAAAGCAGGAACTTGTGAAAAGATAATCGTATATTTACAGTAACCTGCAAGATTATTATCTCATATGAGAAACTAGAGAAGGCACAGAAGCTGAACACCTACTTACTTCAGTCATTTTTCATTCTGCCCTGTGTAAAAAAATGCAAATGTCTTTATCGGTTTATCTCTGGGGATTAAAGAGGGCAAGCTGAAACCGCGGTGTTACCATTTTGAAATTCTGGAGCACAAGACAGACACTTAAAGGTAGCTCTGTTGCTGTCTACTACGGGCGCAAACGCGTTCAGTTCAATAACATAATAATTTAAGTTGAAGCTAATTTTCCATATAATTCGAGAAATATATTAAAATTCCCATATATGGAAATATAATACAAACCTGGCCCTCTGAAGTTGATGAAAGAGGTTAAATCAAGATGGCTTTGCTTGTGACGTATTAGACTGCATAGAAATTCAAAATCTGACGTCAAGCCAATCAAATTTAAGTATTGGTCCCTTAGTAACAAGACATGACAAAATTAACCAATGGGATTTCAGTAAATATTTGAATTTAATTTTTTCACTTGATAAAGTTCATTCCTGAAAGTTCTCTTGATCTGGCGAGACGTGTAATGGCTATAGTTCTGGAAGCAATGCTGCGTATGCTACGCCATTACTATCATGAAATATGTTAGCAAATGTTGTTACAAAGCATCGACTGTGTAAAGATACAGGGAGAAAATAAAATCTCAAAAAAGAAAGTGAAGCAGTATTTTATGATCAATTTTGGTTACTACCATTCACCATTCCGTTGCTGGCGCGGTACCACAGCCCTGGATTAAAGATCTCATCGACGAAGCTACCGGCAATTTATCCGGACAACTTCATCGCAGTAACGGTGAAGCTGAAGGCATCTTCATTTCTCTATCTCGAGGAAGGTAAGTCGCCTCACCGAGGGATTGTAATACGAGAACGTATTGCAAAGTACAGCTCTTTTACCTACTTTATGTTTATCGACATATAAGTACATTTGCTAAATATTTCCTTATAGATGCAATCGGAATGGAACAATCCAGAAGACTTATGTGACATGCAAGTATTTCAAGAGATAGCCCACTGTCATATTTTTGAAGTTACTTCTCACTGCATGGCCAGGTTACACACAAATAAATAACCACTATCTACTTGAAACAAAAGCTTAACTACTGAAAAAGTCCAGGATATAGTAAGGGTTTTCTGGAAAACGTTTACAAACTACCAAATTTACTTTACATAAATTCTGTATTTTAAGTGATGTATATATTTTGTCTAGCGAGATATTTTGTCATGCTGTTTATGAATTAGGTAAAACTTACCCAGAATGAAGAAAACCTCACACATTATTTACAGAAAATTCAGGATATGTACTTGATTTGTCCTCAAAATCTCTTCAGCGTGTGACATTGCAGCAAAATTATGAGACTCTCTGAAATATAGCATACATATTGAAAGTTTCCATGTAGAATTAATTAGATCTAACTGAAAAATTCAATGCCATGTCCGGGATTTGAGCCACGGATCTACTGGTTTCCGTCCAGTTGTTCTATCCCTTGAGCTAACATGGTCAACGTGCCTTCCTGACATTAAATTATCCAATTGACTCATTATATTTTCCGGTAGACCACTCAGGGTTCTCATATTTGAGACAACCACTTGTGGCGACTTACTATTGTAAGTACTTAATTACCAAAATTTTTATCGCTGATTATTTTTAATGTAAATTTATATTGAGGAATTAATCCTTAAAGAAACAATCCTTTTAAATACATTACTCCAGTAAATGGGTGATTTTTAATTAATTAGAGCCAACTGAAAAATTCAATGCCATGGCCGGAATTTGAACCACAGATCTTCTGGTTTCCGTCCAGTTGCTCTACCCCTTGAGCTACCATGGTCAACGTGCCTTCCTGACATTAAATTCTCCAATTGACTCATTATGTTTCCCAGTACACCACTTGGGGTTCCATGTAGAAGTTTGTTTGGATTCGAGATTTTCCTCGAAAATTTTGTCGCGCTTCTTGGACCTCAACAGACTTCGGGTTTGGATTGGATTACGATACTGAGGAGACAGAGGGCGGCCGTCCAAAGGAGACACGGTAGTGCAGAGGGCACGATCCCTATACTTTAAACTCCCCAGAGGTCAGTACAACCGACAAACCACCCTAGTCGTCAGAAAACAGACTCACCAGACCAGGTAGGGAGACCGGAGAGAGAAAACTCCCTGGTAGGTCACAACCGGCAACGATCCGGAAACGGCCACACCAGACCAGCTATGTAGAACGGATATCGTCCTACCGCAGTCAGAGCATATGACCCTGTCACGCACCGCCGAGATAACCGCTGACATTTCCACCCTTAAATAGACCACCAGATTTTTTTTTTAAGTCATGGGTCAGGTAAGTGGGCTACAGGAATCAAACCCGGGTCTCCCAAATATGGGCAACAGACGACCGCTTGAGCCATCACGCTGGGTTTACTTTTCGGATTTAGTTTATGCTGATATGATAAATACATACACACATACGCAAAACCCGCCTAAAATCCTTTCTTTTAAGTGCACAAACTTTCAGAACCCATTTCCAATGAAACCCCAGTGTCATATTTTCTAGATAGAATGCCATATTTTATCTACTTACTCTAGGAGATAATGGAAGATCGGGTCGACTGCACTCATGACTTTCTCCACCCTTGTATAAACTATTTAAAAAATTAAACGAAAAACTTTTGATGAAAATAATTATTTTTCCACACTAGCCGTGTGTAGCATGAGAACATATAAGTGGTCTACCGGAAACATGAGTCAGTGGGAGAATTTAATGTCATGTCGGCATGTTGGTCATAGTAGCTCAGTTGGTTAGAGCAACGGAGAGCGGGAGATCCGTGGCTCAAATCTCGGCATCGCAATTGAATTTTTCAGTCTTACTCTACTCATTCAAAAAAAAAAAAAAAATCTTTTACCTATTTATCGTTAATGGAGACAAACATTTGCAGAAATTTTCTTATTGCTAATTTTCTTCTTGGCTTATAAGTGATAGTCAAATCTCCAACGAACTGTACGCTATGCTGTTTCCCTAAAATTCCATTCACTTTGCATGGACAAGAGATACAAGAACGAATAATGACCTGGGAAAAATATAAATTTTGGAAAATATTAATAGCGTAATAACTCTGAAATAGTTCACCCTACGAAAAAAAAAGTTTTAACAAGATCACCTGCTTTCTGTAAAAAATTGTGTATCTCTGTTACGGTTTACCAGCTCTACAAATGTCATTCAGGATGAAGAAGAGTTCTGAGGACATTCCAGGAAAACTCAAATCTAGACTTAATGTGTCACTACAGTTTCTCAAAGCTATGTGCTTATTACAATCGAAAGATGAAGCAAATTCTTTAGATAATCAAAGTTTTCGAGGAAAGCTCTATATAAAGAGCAGTTGGGATAGAGTGTTTTTTTTTTTTTTTTTTTTTTTTTTTTTTTTTTTTTTTTTTTAAGAATTACATCGCTCGCGCGGTCTCTTTTATGAAAAGAGCCTTATATATATATCAAAGAAACGTAACTACTTAACTTGATGATCAAGCTGTATTGATCTTTGCTTCTTAAATCGACAGATTTTTATTTTTAATGCCGGTTTCCGAGAGGAGCTGAACTGAAATCCAGTATCACGAATAAGCGTGCTCCTTTGAAAGGAAATCGCCAAAGCCACCTGAATCCTCCGCTTCCAGTAGCTGTTGCATTTTGCCAATATTGTCGTCTCCCGAAAATTGGCTCTATGGTCGTTATCAAAACAATGCTCTGCCAGCCCAGACTTCTCAGGTTGCATTAAACGAATGATCCGTTCATGTTCGATTATTCTAGTAGCGATGGTCCTTCCGGTTTGTCCTATTTATGGCATCCCACATTCACAGGGGATGCGGTACACTCCCGGAACTTGGAAGTGCAGTTTCTCTTTCACTGGTCTCAAAAGTTGTTTAATCTTCGGAGGTGGCTTGTGGATGGTCCTGATGGTGTATTTGGCTAGAATTCTGCTGATTCTGCTGGATAAATTGCCGGTAAGCGGAATGTAGGCTGTAACGGTAGGCTTATCTGACGCTTGCTGTATTACAACTTTCCTAGCTTTCCTAGCTTTCTTAACTTTGGTGATCGAGGCTTCAACGTCATATTAGGAGTAGCTGTTTTGACGGAAATTTAGTTTCAGATACTGTAATTCCTGTTTTAAGTGGCTGGGATTAGAGGTAGCCAAAGCTCTGTGGGCCAGTGTATTAAGAACCCCAAGTCGTTGAGACTGATGATGGAAACTATGAGCGTTCAGATAGACATCGGTGTGTGTAGGCTTGCGATATACAGCATGCCCCATGGTACCGTTGCTGTTTTTTGAAACAGGAATATCCAGGAATGGAAACGTTGATATCTAATAATCTTTTCACCTGTATGGCTGCCCGAGAAGAAAGTCAGCGAATGCTAGGTAGTTTAATTACATCCCCTGAAGTTCCTACCCTTTCATTTCGCCTCCATTATCATTTCATATCATCTCTCACCTGGTGGTCTCTTTCAGGGTAGAAGTGTCGGCGGGCTCCTGATAAACATCCAAATTCCTCCATAAAACTCTATCCTTTACATATGTAAATCTAGTAAAACTAATATTTGAATTGATTGTGGAAATTATAAAGACTTGACTTAAAACTACTGTTTCCGTCACAATGTATTTCGTAATCATCTTAGGACTACTTCAGAAACACTTCATTCCTGCACAAAATCCTTATTTTGTTCATCTCCTTAGCGCGCTGGTAGCGCTGCCATGTACTAAAGTGGGAGACCCAGCTTCTGTTCTTAGTACCGGTGTGGGAATTTTCTCCCTCTGGGAGAACTGTCCGGTGCGCATTCAAATTTTTAAGTGCTTGACGGGACAGTTATTGAATTGCTAAATTGAGACTTGCTGGCCTCTGTTTGCGTATACCGACCGAAAGGCATAGAAGCGTTGATAACACTTTACACTCCATTCATGACGCCTGTAGCGTGTATAGGTGGATGGTGCAGCGGCATATGCCCTAAAATGACTTTAGTTAGCTGAATATTTATTTTGCGCTCGTGTACATATATACCCGTAATATTATGATATACTCACTTTGTTTAGTAAGGTCAAGTCGCCGCTAGGCGTCCGGATCTTTTTGGCTGGTTGGAAATCTTCGTAGTAGTGTTTTTACGAAAACAAATGGAAGCTGTGATCTAGCCAGCCATGAAAGGATCTGGAGCTGGCTGGCCGGGAGATGTTGGATTGACCTTCGCTTTTGTTACATCTCTCCACGCCTGTGGAATGTTATGTTGTATAGTGATTAGTTTGGAATAAAACAGGTATGTGGATTTCAGGCAGAATTGTGTATTGGATAGTGAAGTGTCCCGTATCTTCTAGGTTTTAGTGTGGGTAATTTGACCTCTCACTCTCCGAGTTGCGTTTCCCAGTGGTATCCTTGGGATTGTTTAACCATTTGGTTCAGAGCGACATATTGAAATATTTCCAGGGATATCACATAGTGGTGGAGGCGCCTAAGATTCCATTTTATTAATTTTTAAATTACATTTTGGCATTTAAAATTTAATTTTATTTACATAACAACGCGTGATTTTCATTGTTAAGTGACTGTTGGTGATGCCATTTTGTGTAACTAATTGCAAGGGTTTATATTGCCCCAGGAATTTACATCATGGTGCTGTTTTATTGCACATATTTGTGCTTGAATAACATGGGTTTCATTTACAGGCAAAGTTGTGATGCATTTATGATTCATCGGCAGTGTATTTTAGTTTTCTAATACAGTTATGTGCCCAGAAGTGAAAAACATTTTTAACTTCGTTTGTGGGGCTGGGGTTTTCAGTATCAGTTAGTCTCCAAAACAATTTATGAATATAAACTCTTGAAAAAGGTTCATTTGTATAATATAACTATGCTTTCATAAACACAAAGAAAAATGGGGGTCACCAATCACAGAGAATAAAAACTTAAAAAAACATTAAATGTGATATGTGATATTAAATGTGAAAATGTGATATACTCACTTTTTTTAGTAAGGTCAAGTCGCCGCCAGGCGTCCGGCTCCTTTTGGCTGGTATTGGAAATCTTCGTAGTAGTGTTTCTACGAAGTAGTGTTTCTACGAAAACAAATGGTAGCTGTGATCTAGCCAGCCATGAAAGGATCTGGAGCTGGCTGGCCGGGAGATGTTGGATTGACCATCTCTCCGCGCCTGTGGAATGTTATGTTGCATTGTGTTTAGTTTGGAATAAAACAGGTATGTGGATTTCCGGAAGAATTGTGTATTTGATTGTGAAGTGTCCCGTATCTTCTAGGTTTTAGTGTGGGTAATTTGACCTCTCACTCTCCGAGTTGTGTTCCCCAGTGCTATCCTTGGGATGGTTCAACCATTTGGTTCATAGAGGCATATTGAAATAGTTCCAGGAATATCACAATATCACGTACAGAAGAACGCAGTAAAGCTTCAAAGCATACGAAAAAACGATAATTACTCCTCTTCTGAAAGCATTTACCCGCCTGATAGAGACTTTCAAAATTGGTTTTTGTTTAAATGCTACCGGTTAATTCTTAGAACCCTAAGCGTCAACATATTAAAAAAGGTGAAAAAATGCTTTTAGCGCTTTGAGAATTTAGGATTGTAATATTAAAGCAAAGTCAGTTTTACGACTCCTAGATACAACACCGTTATCGGATGGCATACCTGTTATTATGTGCCATTCTCAATGTCACAAAAACAACGTTAGATGATTATGCTATTTAACTTCCTCCCGCCCATGCTGACATTAAAGTTTCCTTAATGAACATGTTGAAAATGTCATAGGAATATTACGACTTTAACGACCGACATAGGCTATAATAAAATAGCCATGAAGACATCACAGAAGCATAATTTAATTACTGAAATGTCTTTCTTATTTATTTAACCTCAGTAATGCTTCCTTATCCTAGGAGCATTTAGCTACGTTCGCTTGTTATTTTTTCTATACCTGTCAGGTTTCTGAAAAGCAAATAGTTGCTACTTTAAAAACGTTGTTTGAATATTAGAAAAATCGAGTCCATTATTCCCTTTTCTACATGTGCTTTTCTTTCTCCATCTCCATAATTAAGTCACATGACATTTCTTTCTGAGTTCAAAAATAAACAGGAGAACTTGGAGAAATAGGTACAATATGTAACATTCTACATCCCTGTGTAAGAAAAATGAACTTTATATCGTAGTTCAACGGAGTTGTATGATCCATATATAGGGATAGGGAACTCAGCACCTGGAATCCTGGAAGACCTTATGTTGCCAATGCTCCTTGCAAGTTGCCAACCGGAAGGGGTAAGTTTACTAAGGACGGTTGGACCTTAGAACAAAGGAGAGCAGAGGGCAGGGTCCAGATTAAAGCTTCCCAGTTGGGACAGGAATTTCTTTATCCGTAGGATCGCCGATTGAGCATTTTCATATCATCATTAACATCTTCATGATTGTGTGCACAGATCCCACAGAAATGCCAATTTTTGAGGTGATGTGTGTAACTGTATTAATTAGTTAACTGTCTCGAAATAATTTTGCTAGTCTATTGCAGGTTACTTCAAACATTTCGATAGATTCTTATTTGGTTATATTTATACAGATTCAAGCTATTACTTAAATGTTCCTGATCTAGTACCACTATTCATCACACTCCACCATTACACTCTCTCTACCAAGATTATTGATTTTTCGTAACTGTCGTTACTTCTCTCTTAATTTTGTGATTGGCCGATTTAATACCACGTCACATCATTACGTCATATTACGTCATACAATTATTACTTCAGCCAATCACACAATTACGTACATGTTTACATATTTAAGTGATTAAATATATTTACATAATCAGCTTTTATAAATTTATAAACTTTTCATACTTCAAACATAAACCAAAAGTACTGTTATAAAATTTATAAACTTTTCATACTTCAAACATAACCCAAAAGTACTGTTACAAAATTTATAAACTTTTCATACTTCAAACATAACCCAAAAGTACTGTTACAAAATTTATAAACTTTTCATACTTCAAACATAACCCAAAAGGACTGTTACAAATTTTATAAACTTTTCATACTTCAAACATAACCTAAAAGTACTGTTACAAAATTTATAAACTTTTCATATTTCAAACATAACCCAAAAGTACTGTTACAAATTTTATAAACTTTTCATACTCAAACATAACCCAAAAGTACTGTTACAGGGTATCGAATAGTACAACGTCCTTCCATCACCTTGCGAGTTTACACATCCGTAAAGGGCCCGGGAATCAGAGAGCTCCTAGGATCGGAGGGGCAGGATCATGGACCAGGAAGGTTTGCTTCGGGGAATCGAAATCACGAACTGCCAAATGCTGACTTTAGACGTTACCAGCTGAGCCATTTCGATTATCTAGAGTAAGGAAAATAGTTAATGCATTCTAATAACAAATTCACATCGGCATTTTACCAGAAACAACGTTTTACCCTCTAAATAAAAATATTAGTTTAGAAATTGTTACCTATGTAGGTATATATTTTTGTGTACGAGCAATAGGAATCTAATTAATTAATCAAACTTTAAATTTATATTTAAATTCCGTATCTTTCAAGGGTGAGTTGTGTAGATTTAAGAGATTACTGCGCCATCACATATAATCTTGCTCATTGAAATAGAGGTCAATATTTCTTACATTTTTGAAAATGAGTATTATGAACCTGATATGTTAACTGCCATAGAGCATATCGTCAGCTGAAGACTGGAAAGGGATGATTTTTCTTGTGGTCATATTATTTACTGCAAAATTTAATGTTCCATATTGTTGGTTTTCAATTTTGCTTTTGTTTTATTTGTAATCCAGGGAGACAGTTACTGCTTTATTGGGAGAGTAAATTTTTATATTAAGAAGTATGTATCAACGGAAAATCTTAGAGAAGAATGTAAAACTGAAATACTTTTCGTTGGGTAAGATGCAGTTATCTTCTTCTGGTTTCTCCGACATGTTAATATTAATCAGAAGCACTAGAAAAAGTGACTGAATGTTTAGTTTCTTCTTTGAGCAAGAATTACATACACAAGAGCTGCAGCAAACTTAACGATTTTCAAATGTGATTAGACTTAAAATTATTCGGATGGAAATAGGCCCAGCCACTCGAGCTTAACACCGAACTTGAGCAATTGTAGGTCCCTTGGGACTTGCATGGCTCATGCTAACACTGGATGGAAGAAGGGGTCCAAGGGCAACTAGATCAGCACGATTCGGTCTTAGGCAGAATGGTGTCATATCGAATGTAGAATAACACCAATTCTTGGGCTCACCCCGCGTGTGGCTCTCATGAGGGGACAAGTCAGATATCTAAATGCCTCCAACACAACGACGCCTAACGTCGGAGTTAGAATAAGCTCCTAAAAATTAATGCCGAACTATTAGGTGACACCTTTGGAAGCCATATTCAATCTCGTTCTCCGATTTACTAACAACTGCTCTAGTATACTGGAAGGGTGAGGATAAACATCAGTGGATGATAAATTTAATGTAGGTTAATGAAGAAGTGGGTTGCAGACTGCTGAATTTGAGGAATTAAACTGCTTTTGAATCTTACTAGTCGAAATAGTAACTAATGAAGAGTCACATTTTCTGAGGTCACACATCTAGATATATTTTATGCCTTAAAAATATATTTCAGCAACAGCAATAGTGATAATGAAGATAAGAAGAGGAGGAGGAAGAATAAGAAGAAGAAGAAGAAGAAGAAGAAGAAGAAGAAGAAGAAGAAGAAGAAGAAGGTACCGCAACATCTACATTTATTTAACAGCTGGTCGCTCTGTAGTGGCTTTGAAATGCTATTCCTCTTGTATTACAAAATGAAAAATGGACGAACTGCGAATTCTCCTTTGAGAAAAGCGCAAGAATTTGAAAACTGAAATCAGTAAATGATATCAAATATGCTTGTGGTATGTATACACAATTGCTACACATAATTGTATTTTATTTTTAAAGATCACTACAGTAATTGAATAACAACTAACACTTGAGAAACGTAATATGGTCCATGGTGTAATAGTCCAAAGCGGGCCCGAGCCTGTCAACCCGACTGCCGGCTTCACAGCCACATACGAAACGCAGAGGTGGGCGATTATTCAACCGATACGGGGAGGAGATGTGGTCAGTCAGTCGGAAAGTTGTTTTTATAGACCTGGGTTCAGTACCTAGTATAGTTCCCCAATTTCCTTACTTAGTTTGGGCACCGGTCTTATAGCCAGGACTTAAAATCCGCAACTCCAGGGGTGGGATCAATCCCGGTAGCATTCCGTGGTAGGGTACCAAAGCACAACGCTCTAACTCACTACGCCACGGCGCAAACTAACACTTGAAACATTCTAATAATTTAAGCAATCTTTCCTATTGCCTGAGGTTAACGCGGTGCAGTAGATAGTTAATGCTTATTAATAACACCTACAGAATACGGACAGAGAGCAGGGAGAGTCAGAGACAGTCAGAGAGAGAGAGAGAGAGAGAGAGAGAGAGAGAGAGAGAGAGAGAGAGAGAGAGAGAGAGAGAGAGAGAGAGAGAGAGAGAGAGAGAGAGAGAGAGAGAGAGAGAGAGAGAGAGAGAGAGAGAGAGAGAGAGAGAGAGAGAGAGAGAGAGAGTGGTAGAGAGTGAAATAGAGAGTAAACGTTCAGCAGTTAACGCATTAAAAAGAAGGAAGCTGTGGTTTCAACTAGTTCGATATTAACTTGTAAAACAGCTGTTATAAATCACTTTTCACGCTGAGAAAGTACCAGATTCCGAGGTATCATATTTCCCTTGATGAGAAACGTACATTCCTTAAAATTCAAAAGACACTGCAGACAGGTTTTCTGCACAAGAATTGAAATAAGTTGAAGGAAGATGTAAAGGGCACACACAGTTTGTTTATGGGATCTTGTCACCGAGACCTGAAGCAAGATCCGGAGCAAGCTACCCTGCAGAGAGGGTCGTTAGTTGCAAGCCTATGTACCGTTGGGCAGCTGTTTTGTTGCGTTTGACGTATCTGAGCTCGGTGATTTATGTTCAGCCTTTAATGAAACACGAGTTGCATGTTTAATGTTAATGAATGCGCGGAAATATGGACCAAATCGCCTAATGCTCTATTGTCACCTCTGACGTCAGCTGTCACCGAGGATGGAGTGACACAGGAAAATAATGCCCTTCATTAAAGATGAAAGGACCTCCATTGTCTCTCCGGTATGTTTTCTTTACTCTTGTTTTTTCTGGTTGGTTGTGTTTGTTTCGCTCGTGCTAACAAACCTGTGGCTGTGAATTTTAAATTTCGCCTATTCAAACAAACATCTTGCAATTCAGTTGGTACGTGATTCACGTATGCCTATGTATGGACACATCTTCTTTCTCTTGTAAGCTCTGTTGCCTTCTGAATATTAAACTGTGTTCACTTCTCGTCACAAACAACTCTCTCCTACCTCCAAAGTAAAGTATCATTTGAAAATAAACTAATATACACATTGAGTAATTGAGCGTTATTGAAGACTAGACAGAATCCGCTGCTGTACTCACGTTATTTCTCCTTTCTTCTTTCTTCCTCTTTTCTTTATGCATTTATTTTTGGGTTTCTTTACTGCATGTGTTCGAAGTTAACATTCTTTAGCCTATAACGAGAACTGTATTAAAAATGCATTCCAAACATAAATTCATAAAGCTTATTTATTCTCCGAATGAATTATAAGAGAAGTATAAGGAGACTGAAAAAAGAGACAGGCGGCAAAGAATGTTATTTATGAAAGATCCCTAAAACACTTATTTTATTAATAAACTAAATAGAAACCGTAACATTGTTAATGTGTAATAATGTATATTATTGCATTTTTAATTTAAGGTTAATTTAACTGTGAAACTGCTTATTACATGAGAAATAAATGAGTAACGAAATTCTATCCGTTGGTAGATGAATAAACACAGCATAAAACAAGGAAGGTCTACAAGAACGCTCAAGATGAAAATATGTCCAATATTAAAACGAAAGAGGCAAGTAATTTTTTGTGGATATAAAGGAAAGAACAAAATAGTTGTTGTAGATGAGCTAGGATATAAGTCCTTGTAACATTTATAAGAAATGAAAATGGTCCAGAAGTAGTATATTGTAATATACATACAGTGTGACCCATATAAATATGAACCATTTCAATGGGCCATAATTTCCCTTTGAAAACTCGTAGAATGTAGAAATATGTTTCAATGAACTCAGTGGCTTTGGGAGAACTGTCAACACTGACAACTGTTGACATTTGACAATCTTAAATGTCCATTTTCTTTGATACGACTATAGACACTGAAGTTTATATGAGTATCTTTAAGACATTTGTGGAGCAGCTGGATAATATCGAATTGAGAGAAGGTTTATTTCCAGAAAGATGAAGCATCGTGCATTACATCTAATGACACCATGGAACTTGCAGCCAGTTTCTTTGACAACACTCTGCAACAATGAAAATATTTAGTTCTTAAAAATAGTGAATTTACATGTATTTCCATCTGTTAAATTAAAAAATCACCATAAAAATGATAGATTAGCTCTTGTTTTGAAGATAAAGCAACATTTCCCTTTTTGGAGTGAAGATTTTAAATTTGGGGGGATTTTTTGGGGAGTTGGCACACCTGTCAAAGAACAAAACACAATCAGAGAGAAATTTTGGAAACTAAGTGATGCAAGAGTTAAGGAAGGCATTTTTGTTGGACTAAAAATAAGAGAACTTGTAAAGGATCCTTCATTAGACCAAAATTGTGGAGGGGAAAGAAAAGGAAGCTTGGGAAGCCTTCAAGGGTGTTGTTCATAGACTTTTAGGCAACAAAAGAAATGAAAATACAAGCATTTGGTGACAGTGCTCCTGCAAAAATACCGTAACCTTTGATGCAACATGTACCTTAAGATCCATTTTCTTCACTCCCACCTAGACTTTCTCCCTCCTAGTTGTGGAGCTGTTAGTTATGAACATGGGTAGAGATTCCATCAGGACATTTCTGTTATGGAACAAAGCAATCAGAGCCGTTGGAATAAAGCAATGCTTGCGGATTACTGTTAGTTTCTGTATAGGGATTCTGCGGAACTCCATCACAAGAGGCAAGCTAAAAGACGCCGAAGTCAATAGGCCACCACATGATTCTCCTCAGACATGATTATCTGCGAAGTATTTTTCCAGCAATTTAGAACTCTTAGCATGTAATTACCAGTTTAAAATATCAAATGCACTTTCATTGTTTTTAGCATGTATGTAATCAATCCGTTAATATCTAATACTTCCATCCTTTTTGTATCATAGAAACTAGAGCTAATAAAAATTTGTCATTATCATATTTGTTTTCCTCAACCCAAAATTAGTAGGAACTTTTTTGTTGCCCAGTGTAATCGAATAATCTCAAAAGGTCTGTAGCCCCATATCCCCTGACCAAGCCTCACCGCATTTTTTTTCTTGTGGGTATATCTAACAATCAGAGTGTACAAAAATAGGCGACGGATAAGTAATCCATTCGAACCGAAATAAGTAACGTTGGCGAGGATACTCTCCGTAAAACTTCAGAGAATATGGTGAGACGTGTGCAAACTTGTATAGATACTGGTGTAGGACACTTCCAAAATTTTCTCTGAGATGTAAATAGTGTAATGTAATCTCCCAATTGTGTATTATATTCTCCCAAATTTGCACGTGTGTCCTATTATTGGTTTAAAAGTTATGGACTATATATATAACGTTAAATCGTGTTCAGTGGTATAAAAAGAGAAGAAGCTATTGATAACTGCTTGTTATGAATATCTTAAAAGATATTTAACAGGTCCCATGTTCGAAACTTGGTCAGGGTGAGTCACCCGGATAAGGCTTTTTCCGGGGTATTTCCTTATGCAGAAAGGTAAATGTCAGATAACTCTAAATTCTGTGGATCCAGGGCTGTTTTGAGCATCATTTCAACCATTTCATTTATAGTCCGATATGACTTACTTATGAGGACGTTTTATATAAATACATTTTAAAAATGTATATTTTGTGCAGCAGCAGTCCAGGTACAACCGGTTGCCGCATCTTATAGGCAACAATCTGAGATAAAGAGATCACACGGAGTGGCTAAGTGATAAGTCTTATGTCACACTATACTTGGCAATATTAGCCACACGTCAACGACCTTTACAGCCTGATATCTACCAATAAGGTACATCAAACTGAACTGAGGTTAAATGAAATCTGTGAAATAATGCTCAAATGGTTTTCGAGTTCATAGAAGTTCAAGAATGATTCAAATATTTAACTTCCAGGAAAAGAAAAACACCAAAGGTGAGATATTGATTAGCCTCTGTCAGCTGTCATAGCATGGCGGCTGTGAAGTTCCATCTTGTACGTCGGATAGAGAAAAAAACTGCCATCTCTCCACTACTTACCATGGTTCGTGTTCAAGGTTCCTCAACTCTAAGTAACAAGACATATCGTTGTTTTAATACTACATTATAAGAATTTGCAACTGTTCAATTAATTTATGCAGTCAATGGTTTGGTGTGTCTACTTATTCTGACTTTTCACGTCTGTGTGAATCTTCAGGTGAGTTTTTGATATGCAATCATGCACAGTTTTCGTAACGAGCAAGTGGAGTACCTAGCAAGCCCTTAACATAGGCTAAGATAATTTTCTTACAAAATATCCTGGTGTAATTTTATTTCATGTATACCGCCTGTGTTGCCGTACGTAGTAATAACGGGTGTTAAGCACTAATAAACGAAAAAGAGCCCGTGTTCACGAATAAAACTTTACTCTTCTGATTTCTTGGGAAACTACAAATCTATCTCGAAAGGTAACTTGCAATACTGCAACTGTTTATAATTTAAAGATTTTAATTAACCTTTATTATAATTAATTTATTACACATGATATTTTTATACCAGGCATAATTTCAAAGGCTCGACCAGTTTTGAAAAATTTGCACTGCGGCTGAGAGAACCATGGAATCTCGTTCTCTGTGTCAATTTTCATACCACTTGCATTATTATGAGGTACACCCATTACATTTTCTTATCAACCCAGTAAACCTAAATAATTTATTGAGTTCTGAGTATCCCATCCCATCCCATCCCATCCCATCCCACCCCACCTCATCCCATCCCTTTATTTACTTGTTCATTTATTTACATATTGATATTATTTATATCCTCAAACGCTAAGTCATATCGGACGCTGAATGACATGGGTGAAACGATGCAAAATTGTGCCCAGGGTCCATAGAGCTTAGAGTTAACTGAAATTCGTCTTCCAGAATAAGGAAAAAGGTGGAAAAACCTTATCCAGGGCATAAGTATCTTAAAGGCGAACTTGATATTTTCCAGGGTCATGTAATTTTCATACTTTATGGCTAAGCTTCATTAGGATTACTTATATATTGATTTTTGCACTGGCTATATTATGCTTAAGCTGATTTAAAAATTTTATTTCCATAGAATATTTAATCGAAAGAGAAGTCTTAATGTTCTTAGGATTATCCAAACAGAATAAAGAGGTAAGAGCTTCAGCACAAGGTGTCTAATATTCGTAGTTCTAGTCCTGGCTGTTGTGTTACATTATTTAAACTCTGATTCAGTTTTCCTTAAGAAAGAGTTTTGTGGATGAAGGAAAGTCCTCCAAATTTCCACTTCCCTTGTTAAAAGCTGCCAACTTAAGTAACTTAGTAATTTTCACTAGATACGTTAAATTTCACTCAGCAGTTTTCTGGATGTTGCATCTGCAATACATTGAATATTATCACCTTATTCTGCGAAAGTTCCATATCCGGACCTCTCATTGCTATATTACAGAAATGACTTCTCCTTTCTTTTCCCACTTTGTTTTCTTCAGGCTGCTCTTCAAGATCCTTAAATTGGCTGCAGGTTTAGAGCCAGAAAGGGCTAGAACCTCCATTAGAATTCCTATGTATATTTCTAGCGTTCTCTTCTTCCACCTCAACCCCTCGGCATTTTCTCTTTAGGTATACTCATCTCGTTCTCTTCTCTTCTAGTGTCGTTCTCATTCACTAAATCCCGCTTCTCTCCTTTGCCGTACTAGAGCTAAAGGCTTCCTCATACGTAGCTTGGACAAAGCCTCTGGCTGCTTACGACTTTCCAACCAAATCCTTTACAGTATAACAAAATGTACAGATTTATCGCAGAAAGTTTTTTATTTGTTCTATTTACATAGCCTCCTTTAACATATACGACCATGTTCAGGAGCTTCCACTAATATATCACGAAATCATTAGCTTCTTTATCAGACTGCTAAAGACTTTGTGAATGGTAAGGAATGATTACAGTGCAATTAAAATTAAACCGTACCAGGCCGAATTGAACTCGAAATATAAGAGAAGCCAGAACGGCTGTCAATATATCATAAATAGTGTTAAAATTTATCTTTTAAATACGTCTGTTGCAGATATTAATGTAATTTTACGTAGCTCTGATAGTAGAACTACTTTATTTTTTTCTGCAGTTCATCTGAGTAAACTAAGAACTCTATCCACCAAAGATTCGATATCGATATTTAACCAGAAAAATCCAGTGAACCCACAAAGACGAATTTTAGAAAAGTGTGCACATATGAGTGTATGTTTCTGCATATGTACTTGCGTATCAATGTTTACATTTCAGGCAATAGGGAGTTCTTGCCCATATTCTTAGCAGTTATCCTAACGTTAGTGTCACGTGAGCGATGTTCAGCACATGCGCACGTTTACTGTACACAGATAACCGATAATCGGACACGTTATAGTTCAGCATTTAACGTGAGGCTTCACGGTTAGCATTTATCTTACAAAAGACCCAAGAAATATTACGCTTTACCAATAATGATAATCTGTTATCTGTTTAAAACGGGAAGGTGTTTGTGCTTGAGCGTCACTAGGCGAGCAACCAATCGGAGTGCTGCGGTGTTGTCGTATTGCATTCCCACTAAGTGGTGTGTGAGGAGTGCCAAACTAATCAATCTGTATGAAATACTATTCGCGCTATGACAAAAAAAAAAATCAGATTTTGCCAAGACTGATCCATGTGGAAGGTAGAGAGTAATGTATCTAACATAACCATGAAAACCCCATACTTTAGCTCAAATAGTTTTTCTAATACAAATAAATAAAACACTATTACCTCTATTATAACAATAAATCGTGAGTAAGCACTGTATGAATATCATTATTGGTAGGCATGTAAGCGTGTACGTATATTTGTAATTACTCAGAACTGAAACGTAAATGTTTGACATGACGTGATAAAAGAATTACTTTGAATAAGCCAATTCGAGCGAGAGGAAACAATAAGTATCCTGCTGCCCTGGCAGAACGTGTCTGGTCACATATCTTTGTTTATGAATGGTTCGTAATCTCTATTTACTCTAGAGAGTACAAAGTGGTTGGTGTGTATGTACATATACTTTTAATTACTTAGAACTGAAATTTAAACTACTGACATGACGGATAAAAGAATTACTGTGGATAAATCAAGGTGTTAAATTCGAGAAAGAGCAAACACTTCATTTCCTTGTAGCCTGTGGAATGCTGTATGCTTATGTTTATGAATGAATGCTGGATAAGAACTGTTTATTCACTCTGGAGAGTTCAGATCAAGATCATTCAGTTGTTCTCTACACAAGAGTAGAGTAAGGGTTAAATAGTCCAATGGTCTCTTGTGGCGAGTCAAAAAGGCAATTATTGCGAAATCAGGCTTGAAGTATTGTTTTATGGTGTACATGTTCTGCAAAAAATTGGGCAATGAGGAATTTAGAAATCAGCTCGATTTCAAAAATGCTCAACGGCTTACTACTGAAGCCTGTGGTGTATGTGAAACAAGTGTGTCCCGCATTTGGATTAGAAAAGAAGGTAATTCATAAATTTGCGAAAATGCTTTTTCCGATTTTGAATTTAGCAATTGCATCATTGTGAAAGTTTGTAAAGTGTAATTCGCCAACCCTTACGTCTAGCACCAAGCAGATCTGTGTGTTGTATGAGTGTGCGAGAGAGCGGGAAATATAAACGGAGTGGGGTAACAAGCTGGCAACGCTGAGTGTGATACAGCATCTGATTAGCTGGACTCCAGAACCCTTCCCATTTGAAACACGCAATTTTAACAAATCCATATGAAGATCCAACTGTATGGAAAGAAATAGTTGCAAATATGGTAGCTGAAACTGGAAAAAATGTTCCTTTCGTACAATAAAGGAGCACATGGATCACCTTCTGAAGCTGTACCATATACCTAAATCTGCAATTTCTTATAGTGCTCACTTTAATGATAGAGCATGTACATAATGCTGCAATTTATTTCTGCCAAGCCATGTTAGGTTAGCCAGATTTATTAATAAATGACCTTTATTTCTATATATTATATTGATCGTTGCTTTGGCTATTGCTGATAAATATGAAGAAGGTACGTCAAAAACTGTTTCCAAATTAGACAGATTATTGGTATATGCTAGGTGTCGAAGATATATGCACAAACCTTTCACTCCTGAAATAGTAAATGTACTGTCAGTACAACATAACCTAATATATATCCATACGAACTTGTTTATTTAAACTTACCTCTAACAGAATATCGTTCTTGTTACAATTCTATGCGGTATATGTCAAGCCTCTACTAGCCGTCGTAGAGCCCTTTTATCAAAACGTAAATAGAGTTGGCATTCTTCAACTGCAAACTGATTAAAATCTAATCTCCGAATTGCCACGCATCCTTGTGAGATATTTGTCTCTTAATATTTTGAATAATATTGCCTAATTATTCTGTTAATTATTGTGAGTAATTATCATATCTTCCAATAACTGATCACCAGTATCACCGATCGCTGCGATATCAAGTAACAGCTCCATTTTCTGTTTTCACTAACGTACTATATCCAATGACTCGTGCAAAAACCTCTGACTTAGCAACATACGCTAAAATATGTACCGTATTGAAGCCAATTGACAATAGCCGATACCGTATCAGAAAATACGCTGTGGCAAAAACTGTCTAATATTATGATACAACGGCTAAACCCAAGGTTATCGGGAATTCAACGCCGGGTAATCGGAACAAAAAGTAAGGCGTGTACAAGTTAAGGCACTCGCTTGTGCTGACTTGTCCACTGTCCGTCCACTATCTTGTGCAGACTTGTCCACTGTCCACTAACTTGTGCAGACTTGTCCACTATCGCCAGAGAATTAGTGAGTGTCATGAATATTCTGGAGAGCTTCCACTGCCAGATAAACTAGCCAGTATTGAGTCTTATGGTGAAGCAAGAGCGATTTAAAAGACAAAGTACAAGTAGCCCAACGTATACGAGTTAACATCATCGATATGTTCCGAAGGAGAACGTTCGCCGATGTGACCACTGCAGTTAAAGGCGGGGTAAAAATGGAGCAAAAAAAAAAAAAATCATTCGTTATGGAAAATATTACACATTACAAAAGTACTGTATTTGTTACGTAGCACCGAGTATTTTTCAGTAAATGTTTATATGTCGTGGTCTCTAGTTATACTAAATTGGAATAGTCTTTGGCTGTGTACAGATAACTCAAAATTCACATATTTTATACAGTGCCAATACTTATTGCATACGTACAGTAATAAACTACAATAATTGTGAACATTTTTGCAAAAATAAAGCACAACAAAATTTTACAAGTAACTCTTCGTTTGCGTCCTGTTGTATCCTTAAGGGTTGTAAATTTAAATGATGATGATCATGATGATGATCATGATGATGATGATGATGATAGTTGGCACTACAGGCCATGTAGACCCTTGGCCCCCCTAACCACCCTCTTCCATTCTACTCGGTCCTCTGCTTTTCTTCTCCAGCCTTTAACTCCCAATATTCTCAAGTCGTCTTCTACATCATCTTCACAACTTTTTCTGGGTCTTCCTCTTCTCCTTCTGCCATCCAGCTTTCCTATGAATATCTTCTTAACTACATTGATTTCCGGCATTCTCTGCACATGGCCAATCCACCTTATTCTTCCTTGTTTAATTTTCACTACTATTTTTGTTTGTCCAAATACGCACTGTAACTCCAAGTTAGCCCGCGTTGGCCATGCGTCCAAGTCCATTATCACTCCAAATATATTTCTCAGGATCTTCCTTTCCCACCGTCATGACCACTGTTCTTCTCTGGTTGTCAACACCCAGCTTTCTGAACCATACATTACTATTGGTCTCAGTACAGCTGCATATATTTTAATTTTAGTATTCCTACTGACGTTCCTTGATTTAAACATATTCTGCTAGGCATAGAAACATCTGTTACCACTTGCTATTCTTTCTTGAATTTCCACCGATGTTTTATTATCTACTCTTACTATAGATCCCAGGCATTTAATTTTTTCCACTCTTTGATATTCCTTCTCATGTAATTTAACTGTAGATTCTCTTCTTGCATTCCCACCACCTTCTATCTTCATATATTTGGCTTTACTAACGTGCAAATTTAAATACACGTGAGGTATTCCGCCAGCTTTTATCTCTTTAATATTACACTTTTAACCATGTTTTTCTGTCCCTTTCAGGAGTGCGCACACAAACATAATAAAACATTAATGACCACCACCGTCCAATATTTGAATGATTTAAAAACTCGCTCCAAACGACTGGACCCTATTTCTTATCTCACGCTAATATTTCTCTTCACCCTAAACCCAACAAGCTGTAAAGATATTAACTAACTTCATGAAGGAATACTGCAGTATGAAAAACTATGACTTCTTTTGAAAATAATAGCAAAAGGACCTTTACACTTATGACAGATAAGAAATATAATGCAAACCACACCCATTCTAAAATTGCAAAGCTAAAGTGCAAATCTGTTTTGAGGATGTGTTTAATGCTAGGGTTGTTATTTTTCCTTTATTTTGGTCAAGTATTTTAAGTATATTTGGTGTTATGCTTATTTGTATATCCGTAATTTTATTTCACTATCTTACTAGGTTTATTTTTCAGGTGGAAGATTATAGGAAGCACCTTATTTTGTAATTGGATAGTTATAGTGCACAGTTCTTGTGTTTCCTTGCTTGCAACAGGAAACAATTATACATTGAACTGAAGAAATGCAATTCTGAATCTTAACATGTATATTTGAGGTAGCTTTGCACTTGCTCCCAGCGAAACGTGTGAGAGAGCCTTAAGATTACTGAACTAGAAGGTACAGGTTATGCAGGAACCTCTGGGTTACTGGAATTCATTTAGAATCTAGTGTGAAAGTATACGGGAGATCAGCCCATAAGGTGAAAGAAAAGAGGGTGGAAGACTGAGATGTGGGATGCATCAGGAAGATAAGGGAAAAGGACAAAAGCTATATATGAGGGATTTTGAGCCGTCCTCCTTAAGCGGGCTCACCGGGTATGGAATGAAATGGAATGCAGAAGTCGCGACCTTTGGAAATAGGATAGAAGGGCAAGAGGGAATGAGAACGAGGATAAGGCCTCCTGTGGAGTGCGTCTGTCTTGTTCTCTCTTATGTGCTAAGTTATTTTACATAAGAAGATTTTAGTGGAGTGTTATGGCAGAGGGTATAATGCTCGCGGGGACGAATACAGTATATCTTCATATTCATATCCGTAATACGAAATGCTGCCGGGTGAGTGGGTGGCAGACAGGCTAGGGCTCCACTTAACCAGGCTGTCATAAACAACTATGTAGCGGAGGCAAAGTCGAGGATTTATCACCAACCGAAAACCACAATCATCTTCACTATGGGGACAGCACCTTCTCTAAGCAGGTCCTCTTTTGTGGCTCACCACGCATCTGTCACTTAGTACAAAACATAATGAAAGTGGTTTAATGCCGTAAATTACAGAATTGCGTTAAAAAGAGCGTTGGGAGCTACGACATATAAAGAGGCTAGGAAAAAAGATGTATCTTTTTAATTCCAAGTATGCAGTTACATCATTTGAACTGATGGGGACTTGCTGCGACATGTTGAAGTAATGATACCTGCATTCTAGGCAGAATGAAAAATCCCCTCTGTTAATTACCTTTCTTTTCGCATTACTCCAAAAATAATTTGCATAAAAGTTTATTTTCCTATCATTTCCGGGATGGAAGTATGCCTCATATGTATGTAGCGCTAGACAAGTATAGAAGAAGCTGAGAGAAAATTCAACTAAATAAAAGCTGACTTGAATGGCTGAAGGCCAGCCTCCCTGAATGTTTTCTAACTAGAAAATGAACGGAGGTACCCTTAAGCCTCCAACTTCCGTTCCGAATTTCCTTCACCAAGTATCATTTTATTTCACGGTCCATCACTATCCACCAGTTGTGATGCCGTATTTAGGAAACGCGACATTCAAACACTAATAAAAGGTACTTAAAATCAGTTCTAATATACTAGTTAATTGTCCTTTTAGTTATTATGCTTTTAGAGCACATGGTAAACAAAGATCTACTTATAAAATCAAAGCAGGCCGCTTTAAGTATGAGAGAAAACAAGTGAAATATTTCAGATATGGTAGGTACAAAAATATGGCTATTGGATGCACGAGGGCTGTTCAATAAATAATGATCACATTTTTTTTTTTTTTTTTTGACAACGTACCTTTACTCATCCTCATAATTTTAATGGTCCTTCTCAAAATAGTCTCCACTGAATGCGATGCACTTGTCCCACCGTTTCTGCCAGTCTTCAAATGCATGCTGGAAACCATTTTTTGAGAGGTCCTTCAAAATCGCCTCCGCAGCCTTCAGCACTGCTTCTTATGATGGATAATGCCTCCCACGAAGGCGTTAGAAAATAGAAAAGAGTCACATGGGGCTAAATCCGGACTATAGGGAGGGTGAACGATGCACTTCACGTTGAATTTTGCAAGATATTCAGCAACAACATTGGCAATATGCGGCCGCGTATTATTATCGTGGTACAGCGTCCAGCGTGCTTCATGGCATTGTGGTCTTTTGCGCCTGATATGGACTTGCAATGTTTTCAGAACATCCCTGTAGTATTGTCCAGTTACTGATGTAAGCAGGTAAAACATGCTGATAAACCATTGCATGAATATCAAAGAATGATGAGCATAGGTAACTTTCCCAGCAGAAGTTTTGCTTTTTTGGGGTTGTTGATGAAGGAGATTTCTACCCTGAGCTTTGCTGTTTGCTCTCAGGATCAAAATGATGTAGCCAAGTTTCATCCGCAGTGATTACGTTTGAAAGAAACTCCGGATCTTCCTCTAACATCAACGTTAACTGCTTGTTACCTCCATTGCAGTGGTAGGCGATACTGAACATGTCTGAACTTGCCTGGTTCTCACAGGCGGGAACCAGGAGTACGAAGAATGAAACCACTATGGCATGTTTGATTCACATTAAGCTAAAAGAATATAATAAGATTGAATTTTAGTGCAAAAATTATGAACGTAAAAAACTATGATCATTCTTTATTGAACAGCCCTCGTAGATTGTGTATTTAATTGTTTTGCAGGATTATAAAGGTAAACAGAACTGATCATGACTTCACAGGTTTCTACGAGTTGAACTACTTCTTCCAGAAGTCGATTTCAATTACCCGTTTCTGAATTAAGCATCGCTCGATGCCTAGTCATCGCTCCAGAGTTGCAGAAGGAACTTCTAGATTTCATCAAAATCGTCACCAAAGTTGAGAAATTCCTCTGCATCAACCTTCATCCCAAGTAATCCTACTTCAAGATGGTGCCACAACGTGGTGCATCATCATAACATCTTCAAACATCGCATGAGCACAACCTTTAGCCACAGCATGGACTTTGAGGTTTGCTTTTCCGTTGCTTAGTGGCAGAAAAAAAAAAAAAAAAAAAAAGATGCATAAGGTATTCCTTTTAATTTATGCCCTCCAACATTGTCATACTTGACGATGAGTGAGGTGGATCAAACGACGCCTAAATAAGCCCAGAGGTCATAGAGCTTATCCGGATTATTCATCCTGACCATCATCTCGATTCGAAATCGAGACCTCTGAAAAGCGAGGCAGAGACGCTACAGAAGTAGGCGATGCATAAGATAGATGACCAAACAAACTTCTATACGTGTAACTTAATATTTATTTATGGGTAACTCAGGAATACATGTGTAATCTATGATCTTCAGTTCATTTTCCCAAGGACAACCATTTTCGTTGATTTTTCCACTAACTACGAAGCAACAGTCACGGGACTTAATTACGAATTTCAACGACTACACAACATGGGGCGCTGCATATTTTGTATAGTTATTATTAAGCACTAAATCTGGAACCTTCGAAAAATATAATATTCATATGGGGAAAAAACACATAGAGCAAAATTTTAAAATTAAATGATGCTATTAAAAAGCTTTACCAGGAAACATACATGCTTAGGCTTTGTTGGCCGGCGTTAAGTTAGTAGAACGGTTTCTAGGCTTGAAGGCCGTTGTTAAGAGGATAAAAAAGCATTTCACTTTTTTTTTTTTTTGTCATTTACGTCCTCCAACGTAGTCATATCGGACAATGAATGTAATGGGTGAAATGATGCTCAAATGAGCCCAGGGTCCATAGAGCTTAGAGTTACCCGACATTCGTCTTTCAGGATAAGGGAAAACACCGGAAAAAACTTATCCAGGTAACTCACCCAGACCGAGATTCGAACTCGGGACCTCTTGAAAGTGAGGCAGATACGCCACCACCACGTTACCGAGCGCGGGCATCTGACGTTCGCCCGTAGCACCGTAGCTACATGTTTACTATTATCAAGTCGCTGTTCTTATTTTTCTCGTGGTTCCGCAAAGAGAACGCCACTTCAAGGCATTCGCTTTCTATAATGCACGAGATTGAACTTGGCACTTTTTACACTATTCTTGTCTAGCAGAGGCGCTGGGTTTCTTTCCTTAAAATGGTCAGTCCCTTTTAAAACCCTATGTGTTTCCTAATTACCTGCTATGGTATGTGAGTAAGCGCAAGCAGTGAAGTGTCGGCTGTTAACGTGTTGGAAATGAGAAAAATATTTTTTAGAATTTGAGAATTTTGTGATAATTTTAAACATAGTGTTTGGAATAGAGCTAGTGTCTGTGTTAGATATAGGAGGCGTGGGAAGAAATGGAAAAGCTATAGGAGCAGATGGCAGGGAAACTGTGATCAATGTCCATAATTTTTTTATGGACGAATGTGAGGCCCTAAAATGCAGAAAGCTAACTATATCTGTGACGAGCACAATGAAATTTAGATTTGTAAAGAACTCGCGCGGATGAAAATTACTGACAGAAGGGCCACGCTGTAATACGTCGACCTCCGTATCATTTATTCCTCAGTGCTATAGAACTTATATGATCACAGATAAAAAGTGATATCCCAAAACATAAAATATTATTTAAGCTTAGTGACGTAAAAGTATTGTTTTATAGCGTAGTAGGTGGTGTGTTCGAACAAATCCGGCGTGGAGCATGTGAACATGTTGAAATGATTAAACAGTTTTATTGGGAGAAAGATGGATTCATGGATGAAATTAGTGATAGATTCATAATTACGAGGGTAGGTCAAAGAGTAATGCCTCCTATTTTTTCGCTTAAATAAGTAAGTTATGTGAAAACTTTGAATTTGTCGCAATTCCTCAAACCTTGTTCAATCCCCTGCAGTAGTAACTTCCTAAGTCAACAGGTGGCAGCACTGCATCCTCTTGCAAAATGACTGATATCAACATTCATATTAGACAGCGTTCTGTAATTGAATTTTTGACTGCGGAAGGTGAAACGCCAATTCGCATTCACGAAAGGCTAAAAAATGTGTATGGTGATCCAACGGTGGATGACAGCACCGTTAGGCGATGGGTTCGTCGCTGTAACGAAGATGAAGGGCAAACACCATTGGCAAATGAAAAGCGAAGCGGCAGGCCGGTGACTTCAGTGACTCCATGCAACATTCCGCGAGTCGATGACATCAATCGTGGTGATCGCCGGGTAACAACAGGTGAATTGTGTCGTATTACCTACCTCAGTAAAGGCAACAACTGGGTGACTCAAAAGTTTGTTCACGTTGGGTACCAAGAACGTTAACCGCCCAAAACAAGGAAAACAATAGCCTCCGAACACTTGCAGCGCTTCAATTTGGAGGGAGAGTGTTTCTGGAAAAAATTGTTACTGGAGACGAAACGTCGGTTCATTTTTTTGAACCTGAATCAAAGAGGCAGTCAATGGAATGACATCACACATCACCGAAGAAAAAAAAATTCAAAACTCAGCGGTCGGCAGGGAAAGTTATGGCGACAGAGTTTTGGGCTGCAGAGGGTGTGCTTATGATTGATATTTTGGAGCAGTGAAGCAGAATCCAATACGCCAGAACTCTCAAAAAGCAGAAAGCCCATCTTCGCCGAGTTCGTCCGAAAAAAAAGCTGTGGCGGGTGTTCTTCTTTTGCATGAAAATGCAAGACCACACACCAGCCGTTACACCACTGCAGAAATTGAGAAATTGCGATGGCAAGTCTTACCACACCCCCAATACAGGCCTGACATGGCACCATCAGACTTCCATCTGTTCCAGCCACTAAAAGAAGTTCATCATGGGATTCATTTTGAAGATGAGTAGGCTGTGAAAGCGTCCGTGCGTCAATGGCTTAGGAAGCAGGACCGTGTGTTTTACCACATTGGAATACATATCCTAGTTCAAAGGTGGACCAAAACTGTGGAAAAGGACGGAGATTATATTGAATAGTGGCAAATTAATCGTCGATGTTGTAGTTTTCAAGCTATATAAATTGATTTACATTTTCATGGCAATTAAAAGGGGAAAAAAATAGGAGGCATTACTTTTTGACCCACCCTCGTAATTAAAGAAGATAATTCAAATTGTGTACATGAGGAACATTTTGAGATTTCTGACAATGAAGAAGGGCAACAGGGGCCAAATTTGGAGTACAAAGAAGGATCACCCGCCAATGATGAGTGTGCCCTGCCTGGTAGGCCGTAAAAGAGAGTTTGGTTAGAAAGAGATTATAAGCAGGCATTTCTTTCTCTTTCCAAACACCAAGGGCCAAGTTAAATCTCATGCACTATAAACTTTTCACTATCGCTTGCGTACTATATAATTTTTGTTTTTGAAACGAAATATGAATACAAATAACCGAAGTGTACCTAGATCAAAAAGAAATAAGACTTTGTAAGAATATTTTGGAAAAGAATGAACAGAGAAAATCGTATGAATCCAATCCATCACATTCCTTTCTTTCTCTTTATACAATTTTGAATTAACCTCCACATTTCTTTGCCAGTTCTCTTTTCAGGAAGTACGCAGAACTACTCATTCGTTCCCAAACATGCAAAATCATTGAGATGTGCTAATTGCACTTGAGAAATTTTTGCATAAGCACGTAGCCACGTTTTAGTTTCAAGTAGACTGAAGCTCTCGAGTGTTGCTTTCCTCGTCAGAGTCATCTTGGAAGTTAAGGAAATGTAATTAATTAGTTGGTATTTAGAACGAAGTCACCGCTCTCGTGCTTCACATTTCTGTTGTGAGGTTTGGGAACCTGCTCTTGAAGCTGAAGGAACATGTTCAACTTAACCTCGTTCTCTATTGCATAACATTTGATTACTTGCATGTTCTTACACTCAATGGTACTCTTGCTCTTTTTAAATCGAAGAGAAAAAAAAATACTGCAGCTTTACAAGCAGAAATTCATTGGAACATGAAATATCTGTTCTCAACAAGAACAACCATCGGTATGCAATAATTTTCACTTGTCACAGTTCAAAAAAATTCTTTAAAAATCAGAGAGAAAACTCACAATTAGCTTCATACCAAAATATGTAAACAAGATATGAATCTCGACGTCTCAAAGTTGACAAAAATTTCAAAAGAGCCATATAAAATGAAATACTAAAGAGTATATAAAAGGTAAAGTAACAAATGACTTGCCGTCAGGATGAGAGTGTTTCTTCTACTAACTTGAGACTACAATTATTATGTAGTTCTCATCTGTGTATTAAAAGGGTCAGAGGACACGTAGGGATTGCTGGATGTGAACGTGCAGATGAGCTTCCAAAGAGAGCTGCAACCACAGATCTTACAGAAATTTACACCCTATGCCCTATTTCTTATGTGAGGCAAACATTAAAGGAGATTATCATCAACGACTTGAATGAATACTGGTTAAAAAGTGATTGTGGTGCTTTGACTAAGGATTTATATTTCCCAACAGTTTCTGACAGACATAAATGTAAATCTGTTAATCCTAACTATGTTCTCTCTCAATTCTTAACTGGACATGGCAGATTTTCAGCTTACTTATTTCGATTCAAAATCAAATCCACAGGTGATTGTATTTGTGGATATCATCTTCAAATGTCCCTCACATTTTATTTGATTGCCCATTCTTCTGCTTTGAAAGATACGAACTTTAATTTTTGCTTCAATCCTTACGTTACACTTTCTCAAAACCACTTACACATAGTCCGATGAATTACAAAACTTATCAATATTTCATGGCCTTCTTAAACAAAATATTTCTTAAGCTAAATGATGTTTAATGTTTGCCAGCTTGATATTGAATCTGTTATGTTTTTGTAAGTTGTATTATATTCATAAATTTGTAAACTATATTCCTAATATACCTTTGGGTAAAATAGGAATAAAAAAATTTGGATAATAAGTAATTAAATAATAACTTGAGACTGGATATTTTACTACTTTGAAGGCCTTTATCTTCACAAGATTATTCTCATACTTTCATTTATCTTTAATACATTAAATTATGCTAACAGTAATTTCAATGTCCTTTTATAATTTCTACATAACTGTAAAAGTATATTTTCAAAATGCACTATATTGTCTCTATCTGCCTTTGGTTTTATAATTATCTTGCTACATTTATACGATTTTTATAGCGCAAATGCTGAAGTGCTTTAGAAAGAAGCAAGAAGACGTTTTAAGGATATAGAGATAGGAAACTGTAGTAATGGGGAGACTGTACTACCCATCCCGCCAATGTTAAGTTCATCACCTCTAGATGCAATTATTTCAGAAACTATTTAAGATAGAAGTTTGAAATTTTGAGGGTTTTTTCAGATATAAATATGTGTGTGCAATAAGATAAAATATTAATATTTTTCTGTATATTTGCTGAGAAATAATTTGTTCTCATAGTTCCAATTTATTTCATTAAACATTTTTAATATTATGTTCTTCTCTTAATTCAGAAAGCCTTTTAGCCTATTGGAAAGTGGATGGTAATGTTAATGTTGTTTACAATTTTCACCCTTCTAGTTTGAATAGTTTCTTAAAAAATGCACCAATGTCACTAAAAACTGCAATGTCTGTGGATGACCTGTTTGTTAGTCCTTAATTTTCTATTACTACTTCCTTTACAGCTCTCTTCCTCGATTCCTCTGCCACCTTTCGTAGAGATACAGTAATTTTTTTCACTTACAGGTTGAAATCTACTTGGTGGCTTTGGAAAGTTAGCTTAGAACACAATGTAATCCCTGCCTGGTACCATTACCTATACATCTAATTGCCTGAACAATAAATGACAGATAATAAGGCCTTAGATTCTCGAATTTAAAAAATCTCTTATATTCTTATTACAGATATATCAAACTATTTAAAATTATTAAAGAAATCCAACATTTTTTCTAAATTCAAGTACAGTTTCCTTTTAACAGAGGCTAGAATACTGTATTTTATGTTATGTTGAAATATTTATGGGGAAAGAAGAAACTTATTGTTAAATTAAATAACAAAGACAAAGACGGAAAGGCTAAGAACCGAAAGTTAAAGGTCAAATAAATATTCTTTTTTTCCTCGGGATCAAAGAAGCCCATTGTGAGAAGGGCAGGAATATTTAGAGAATGTTAAGCTTCAATGTAAAGAAACTTGAACTGGAGAAGGTAACAATGATCAAAAGATTATTTACTAAGGAATGAAAATTGTGAGGCAATTTTAGGCTAATTCTTATTTAATTGTTGAGAACCGCAGTTGGTGCTAAGAAACGCCAATTTTGAAATATGGAGAAAAAAGGTTTGGAAAGAAAGAGGGGAGAAATTAGAGAAGAGGATAGCAGCTATAAAAATGATAACGGGCAGGGAGGAAAAGAAGGTAAGAAGTATTGGCGAGTTCTTGCAGAAAGTAAAAGAAAAATGGGCCAGAAATGTAAATAATATAAGAAAGGAAGATGAGGGGGAAGAAAGGGAGTAATTAAGTAATCAATGAGGTATGGAGGTTAAGAGCTACCTGGCAGAGCAGAAGACCAGGATGTCATGCAATCAAAGGTAGCAACAAGGTAAAGACAAATAAATGCAGCCAAAAGCTGTAAATTGTAAAATTTTGGAATATGCACAATAAATATAACATATCATATCAGTAAAAAAAAAGTCATGTGGATTTTGCATAAGAGTTCCTCATAAATGTATTTACTTTTTCTGACTTTATAGCAACAGGTTATTAGGTGATATTCATCTTCTAAAAATGTGAATAGCGTGAGATGGTAGTTAAAATGGGCCATAAAGAAGAAAAATAACATTTAAGCCACTATCATATAATAATAAATTTGACATTTAATCTGGAATACTGCTGCATTTCCGCATGATTTCCTGCAGAAAATATTAATAACTAATAATATTAAGTGAATGGGAATGTAAAATTTGAGTGATTATATTAATTCAAGGTTTGTAAATTTAACATAAATCTAGACAATTTTAGCGAAACCATAGTTATCTCTCGATTACGTGAGGTGCACGAAGGAATGGGGTAGTGCATATAAGTAACCAGTGGAAAGTAACGTAGTGAGTTTTTAAGGCATTTTCTACTGGCTTTGCTGAATGATAACGTTGCCTTATATGACACTGTGACTGGCCATTAGCAAGATTAAATTACCTCACTTTCTAGATCGCAATATGGGTAATTCCTGGCTAGGAAAGAATCGCAGTATAGGTACGTAAGCTATATTTCACCCGAGCACCATTAGTGCGGCACATCGTCTTATCGCATTCTCCAACGCAATTTGTTACACACACCAGCAGGGTTATTTCCCCTCTCCTTTCCTTGCACCACCCATACTGAGTTCACACGGGCCGGGCCAGAAGATCTCACAAATCCAGTCGCCCTAAACTCCATTCAACCTGCTACAACTCCACTTTTACAACTTTCATTGGGGACGGCATGCACGCCGCCCTGATAAGGGCTCCAATTTTGAACGTTAATGGGTCTGCAGCGTATGGGATTCCTGAGGAAGAAGGGCAGGGGTCAGAGTCTCTTATCCTCTTCGTTTTCTGACATTCTTCTTTCCTCTCCGCACCCAAAGAGAAATGCACATTATAGAGAAAAAAATAATTGAGATGTGAAACAAAGAAACCGTCATGATATAAGTGTTATGGAACTGGAGAGCTACTATCAATGAAAATACTGAATAAAAACCTGTGATGTGTAACAAAGGAGAAATGAAAATGAAAAATACACTGTACATTTTACGTTCACTGCGTGCTTATCCATCGTAGATATGGAAAATATTGCACGCCAGCCAAAAATTGGATAGAAAACTCATATTTGTAAGGTGATTAAATACTAAACTTAGAGGTGAAGAATTCTCTAAGAAAGAAATATGCAAATTTTCAAGAAAAATCTTTAATTTTAAATAAAACAAACATTGCAAATTTGTCAACAATTTAAATTCTCCGCCAAATTCTAAAATTTGGCTCTATCAATTTTTTAAAATAAAGCATTTGAAATATTTATAATAATTTAAGGTTCTCGTGTTACCGGCCGTGTAAATCGCTCGAGCTTTCGGCCATCTTGACTCCATGGCCTTCTTCAAGAAACAGTTTCCAGAAACCTTACAGTAAACATGAGAAGCCTTAATTACTAATCATCGCCGTGAAAGTTTGAAGTCTTATATTTTATAACAGTTGAATTGCAGCTATATCTTGCATTTTCTGGGAATGGTCTCTGAAATTGCTGTGCATTCTGAGTTACTTTTGTATTTGTCAAGCCTTGAGAAATAGATTAATTACAGTTCAAAATTCAACATAAAACATTTTTCAAAATAAATCCTAAGCATTCCTTTGTTTTAAAGAATGTGTACCATTTCAGGTTATAAAATTCCGCTGGAAGATTGGTGTTATACGAGTGTTATTCTTTTATTTTTTCCTGTATGCTGGACATTCTGTGAAGATTGTTTAATGATTAAGGTTTGTTAGGAATCCTGTCACACATGCAGTGCCTATTAGTGCAAAAAATGCCAATGTATGAGCCATAAGTAATAAATGAAGGGCTTGTTATTCTTATAATAAGATAGATTCCACGCTTGTAGTCCGTAATCCAAAGATGAAAGTCACTCGTTTTCCCCAGAATTTCACAGGACTGTTTCAACAGTTGTAACTCCTATACTCCTGGCCTTCCTCTTCTGAAATCGCTGTATTCAAGAGTCACATGTTTTTGATTATGTACACCTTCGACGAAATTTTATGTGCAATGTGGGGTAAAATATATATTTACCGCGAATTTTCAACTCCTAAGAATGCCCGCGTTTTATGTAGGAAAAGGCGATCCAAGAGATCCTGGTAAGTGAGAAGGTGTCCTTCTTGGAAACCCGGAAACTCTTCCGCATTCGTCAGCCCTCTGTCCCTAGGACCGTTACTTATGGTGCAGTTGCAGCGACAGGAATATGCGAAAGAACAATCACCTACACTAAGATCACAGCCAAAGCAAAAAAAAAAAAAAAAAAAAAAAAAAAAAAAAAAAAAAAACACCAGTACGAACAACAGTGAGCATACCTACCAAGTCCAGTCCTATGAAGAACGTTCCAGCCAAGTCACCGCAGGAATATGTGAATCAGTAAATGCATCGTCCAGAAAGTTCTAGGCTTCGGGTGAAAGAACTGATTTCCTCAGGGAGAATAACCAGGCTAGTACCAAGCAAAACGAGCATGTAAGTCCACGAACATCTTCTGAGGAATCATCTAAAGAGGACTCAGATCGGCAGCTCTCATCTTCGTTGATCGCAGTTTCCGATCGTTTCGAGATACTTGAATCGAATTTATCAGTAGGAAAGCAGTCCTCCTTTGAGGATATGGAGCAGGAAAATCCTGTCCTCACTGCCAAAACGACAGCAAGAAAAAGGCCGGTTAAAGCTGCTGAAAATGCTAGCCCAGCTGGTAAGAAAAGTAACAAATGTATTCAACCACCACTGGGCAGTTAGTTTGTGCTTTATGGCAAGTTTTAAAAACGGCCTTCTGGTATTTTATCGCTAATTATAGCTTTTTATTGGTTTTTCACACTGGCACTTATTTATTTTATTTTCTTTAATTTTCAGTAATTATTTCTGTCTATTGCCATGAATTAGTTTTGTAAGGCGCTGATGACCCTTATACATAAATCATCACTATCGCGAATTTTCAAAGGATCCAAAATGTGCGTGGGTAGTATAGACAACCTTCTCATGAATTAGAAGCTGGTCACATAAGCCAAAATTTTGCGTCGAACCCACATACCATAGTTAATTTAATTGGGTTCTAATTGGAGTTTAATTAGAGCTTTGAGTTCTGTTATCTTCATGTGAATCGTTTTAGAAAATGGATTTTGGTGGTTGTTGTTGGCTACTCAGTCGTATTAATAATACTTTGTTGTAGAATTATTTGGTCAAATTCTTGAATCCATGTTCTTTTATCGACTTGGATCGGTGACCACCTTTCAGACTTCGAAATCTTCACTTCTCTTCTTAATGCACATGAACACGTTCTTCCTCTCGTAGTATCAACTTGTAAGGCTTTTCTGACTTCACCATTCAGTTCCAAACTTATTCTGAACCCCTGTCTAACTTTATCACGTGACCAAACAAGATCACCCTTCTCAAATGTTGCATTATTATTGGTTTCTCATTTTATTCCGAATTTTCGCATTGGTTTTCAAAACTCATATGACTCACTGACGTTCCGCCCACCCTGAGTTGGGGAACGCCTACCCTCAGTTGTTTCTAACGGTATGCATCGCTACCAAATCAGCGACGTAAATCTCTTTAGCGTTCATGCTCAACTGCATTTTGAAAGTCCGTTGTCCCAAAACATTCCTAGCTGAAAGAATACAATAGTCTTCAGACATTGAACTTTTACTAGCACAAAGCAGGTAACAGCTCTTCTTTCCTGTCTCTGCGACGTGTACAAGAATATTTTCTCTGTCTTGCCCGGATGCTAGTTATATTAAATTATATTCTTCCTTTGTTTTCATTTATAACTCGCCTTTAACTTCTATGGTCATTTCGGCGGCCGTTCTCCTTTTGGTACATACTGAAGGTCTTAACTCGCTATCTTTGGTTTTTAATCATTAGATCACGCACACATTCACACTCTCATTCATACTTCCAGACTCTAGTGAAGATGGGGAATTATATTGGTCGGAGAAAAATCCCCACCTCGAGAATCGAACCCGGGACCCATAGCACGACAGGCAGGTGCTCTACCGACTGAGCTACGGGGCCCCTTCCATCTTATTCTTTAAGTCAACTGCTATTTTAATCATTCTAATTTCATATTATTATAACAAGATTGTTATATTAGTTTAGCAAAGCATTTCTATTAATTTATCGTCTCTTTTAACTATTTAACTTCAATTAATTCGGCGCCTCCTAATCGCTGCCCGATACTGCGGTTACAATTTGAAAATGGATGATTCACAAAGTAAAGTACATTTGTAGCAGAACCAAATTTTTCTAAGCATTACTGAACCACGCGTTTCATAGTGACTGTGAACTAAGTAAGATAAGATAGATAAAGTTGTTAAAATAATGTTCCAAAAGAAAGAAAGATGCCCTCTGATCATCAAGTAATGATTATTTTAAGTTATATGTTCTTGCTCGGTTGCAAATATGTAGTGAATAGGATGAAAAGCATTGAAATATGAAAAATAATGCACGTGTTTTCCTTTTCGTGACAGATATAATTTATAAAGCAATGAATGAACTCACTGAATGAAGAAACAATTGTACAGGAACGGATTTGAACAACTGATAGCGTTGTTGATCCAGGATATGGCAGATAAGCAGGTTCATCCTTCTCTATAAGAGCTCGAAGCGCGTGCAGGCAAACAAAATTATTATTCCCTGTAGGTCGATCACAAAAGAAATTTTATAGTACTCATAAATCAAAGGTACAGGTCTGTTGCTAGCAGCTGACAATGCACAATGTAAGCGTCACTGACGCACTATTTTTCGATGTCGTCACATTGCTGACTGCGACATTTGTCACAAGACAGGATATGTTTATTCAAGCTGGGCGAATGGAAAGATGGTCGGTCTTTTATCAGGTGCTCATCTCAGTTAGAATGATATATCTGAAGAATTTTTCTTCAAGGTGAGAAACAAGAGAGGCTAGTTAACTCTGGAGAGCAGCCAAATTTGAGCAGAGTTCATTCGTTATGTAACATATTGTAATCTGTTGATATGAGCAGGGTGTAAAATCTATGAAAGATAATTTCTCATCATTTGCATCAAGTTTGAATCCGATTTACAATTCAAGTTCTTAACTTACTACAGTAATTAAAAAGCTTATATCCGTGAATTTCAAAATATACTAACGACAAGAAAGGAACTGACTGTGAATTATGCAGAGTAAAAATTTCCGATGTTTTATGAAGAGTCCTTTACAATATAACACATTTTCTTACCTATGTTATGTAAACAGAAGTGTTCGTACTACAGGAATTTAAGGGGCCGAACCATGGCTCAGTGGTTAGACCGCTTGGCTCTCACCAAGGCGGCCCGGGTTCGATCCCAGGCGACCGCAAAGTGAGATTTGTACTGGACAACACGGCGCTGGGGCGAGTTTTCTCCGGGACCTCCGGTTTCCCCCCCATCTCATTCCACCGATGCTCCATCTTCATCTCATGTATCATCAGTGTCACCGCCTGCGGTGCCATATGTAGTAAAAGCGGGCGTCAAACTCTACATATTACTACAGGAATTTAACCCTACAAATGTGTGAAACTGAGATAAATACGCTGCTCTAGGCTCGTTCTAAACGTCATATATATTTTAGGAAGTAACCATAGAGAATGTCATAATTGAATGGATGAAAATATTGAAAGATAAAAAATGATTTTCATAGCGCGTGATTATCAACGTTAAGTAACCCCGCCAACTGCGCTCCAAATCAATGTATTATCATTTCATTCATCAGTTGAAATACAATTAACGATATGCGCTTAAATTAATACGACACACTAAACAGAGATTAAGACAGTTGTAGAATTTTATGAAATGAGTGAACAAGGAGGGAACTTCACTGTGTGGTGTAAACAGTGGCAGTGTCTCCTAGTCCTTGATTGAGACATTAAGTCACACTAGTAAAGACTTGGTATCATGGATAGCTAACAACAACCTGGTTTTAAACACAGATAAGACAGTTTGTCTTAAATTTAGTATTACTGACAGAGGAAACAATGAAAGTATTCCTGAAGTAATATTAAATAATAAATTAATTTCATACAAAAGTGAAACAAACTTTTTAGGCTTGTGGATACAAAATAACTTAAAATGGAAAACTCATACAAATCATCTACCAAATTAAGCAGGAATATATATGCCCTAAGAATATTAAGTCAGAATGTCAGCCTTCGTGTACTTTTAATGTCCTATTATGCATATATACATTCTATAATTAAATATGGAATAATATTTTGGGGAAATTCACCAGAAGCCAAAGATATATTTATTAAACAAAAACAAGCCATTCGAATTATAGGCAACGAAAGAATGCTATGTTCATGTAAGCCACTGTTCAGAAAGCTTTGAATACTTCCTTTGGCATGTGTTTATATTTTGGAGACAGCTTTATTTGTAAAAAGAAATAGATTTAACTTTCAAAACAACGGAAGTGTTCATATGCATTACACGAGGCATATTAAGGATATACACGTAACCTCAATCAGAACTACAATGTTTAAGAATGGAGTACTGCATTCCTGTACAATAGTTTATAATTCCCTTCCTAATGACATCAAAGGCATAGATAACTACATGTTTAAAACTAGAACAAGGGCTTTCTTACAGGAGCACTGCTTTTACACAGTAAAGGAATATCTGCAATTTAACAAATCCAGATAAACATAAAATATGAATTTACTTAGCTTGTTCATTTCTCTCACTCATAAGTATATCCAATTTGTGTCACAATATAATTGAATGTAGGTTAGGTATATTTGATGTTTAACTTTGTAATATTAAGTGTAAATTACTGACGTATCCTATATCAAGGTACTATGTACAGATTTGATTCTAAAGGATGAATAAAATTGAATTGAATTGAATTGAATTGAGATATTTTGGCAGCTTATCTGCGTATACTTTCCAAAAGGAGGGGAAAATGATCTTGATGCCACATTACTTAACTCAAGAAAATTCTTCGATGTTTCTGAAATGCAAGGAATTTTTGGCCACTTTCCTTACCAACAATTATTAAACATTACCTTTTCTTGGGCACGCGATGTAAGCAAATGATATGTCTTCTGCAAGTATATAATCTATATAACTAAATATTAAGTTCAGTTTAAGTTATGGACTATAAGATACATGTCAAGTCAAGGTACGTACGGAACAAATCAGAGTTCATTTTGTACCAGTGACTTTTTTAAGACATAGCTTAATCCTTTCATAGCTTCATGACTTAAACTGTTTAAAAAGGTGAACTTTTAACAAATAAGCTTTCACAGATAAATTGTTTCTTGTTGGAATAAGAAGTTACTCCAGAAAATCTCTTATGATATGTTAAGTGAAGTTAAGTAGAATCACTCCTTCATATTTGGTGAAAATAATTATTTATAAAATTAGCCCTACTCGCAGGCATTGCGTACTCCACCTTTGCCCGTGAGCAGAGTTGCCAGTTTTTTTAATTTGTTATTTATTTTACGTCCTACAACGTTAAGTAATATCGGATGGTGAATGAAATGGGAGAAATGATGCTCAAATGAGTCCAGAGCTCTTGGAGCTTAGAGTCACCCAACATTCGTCTTGAAGGATACCTAAGGGAAAAACCAGGAAAAACCTTATCCAGGTAGCTCATGCTCACCGAGATTCGAACTCGGGACTTTTGAACGTGAGGCAGTCACGTTACCATCTACGCTACCGAGGCGGGCAGGGGTGCCAGAATGTCTGTGCTTCTTTTTATTCAAAACATATCTATACATATATCTTTTTCATTGCATTATTTACCCTTTTTTTGTTATTTCCACTTTTTTACCGTTTTTTTTCTGCATTTTACACGTATACACTATACACCCATGCCCAAGGTGGAACCCGAACCCGCGACCCTCTACGCGGCAGTCGCCGGAGATATATACACTAACGACCACGGCTACGAGAACCGGCGTGTTATTCACGCACTGGTCTACTAAGGCCAAGTTAGCGTATTCAAATCTGGCCTAGGTGCTGGTTTTAAAGTATCCTTAAAAGAGACAGCCTCATATCAATACATTTACTGGCATTTAGGGAAGCAGAGAATCAAATTCAGAGATACCGCGATAAAATCTAGGAATAGGTCAAAATATATTTTTTTTTGCTTTATGAGGGGTGTATACTGGAGGGTGGGACGTAGTCAGCACTCCGATCTCTACGGGTCAGTATGGTGGCCTTCGTAACTAGCTCTGCTCCCTCAATTAGCTCCTCAGGTATCTAATAAGCCACCTGTCCCCCAACGGGAGAAAATTCCCACTGGGAATCGAACCTGGGTCCCTGACAGGTAAATATAGCATTGCCATCGTGCTAATAAAACAACCCATTCTTAAAAAATATAAGATACATTTATCTTATAATTTCCATACTTTGATCTTGTGAGACTTGTAACTAGTTCTGTAACATGCTATCTATAGCTGAGACCATTTTATTTACTGCTTCGTCATAAAGCGACAGTAATCGAGCTTTAACCAGCAGAGCTGCAAGTGAACTGTCAATATTAGCTCATCTCTTTCCATATCGGATTCCGATCGATTATATGTCATCTGCTGGCAACCAGCACATTTCTAAAGCCATTCTTCAGCTGCTTCATCAAGTCAACCAGAAGACAAGGGGCAGCATAAAGGGGTAACGGAAGGGGGGCTAATGAGTGGTCAAATCTAGATAACGCATCTCCCTCTCTCTTATTCTTTAACATCATCCACTCATCATCATCTTCATCATCAAAATGTGACGCTGTCTTTATTAAGGCTAGTATCTGCATCGTCATCGTCCTGCGCGATCGATATAACGTCATGTTGATTAGTTAACAGAGAGTAAAAATAATTGAACGCTTATGAAGTGACTCTCTCATGCTGAACGATTTCGGAGGCCGGAGCGTTTGTAGGTCTCTGAGGTTAATATGCTCTGTCAAATCTCGAATTAAATTAAGCGGCAAGGCTTTCTTGAGTGAGGACAAAGTTCGGAAGGAGAGGTGAGTAAAGAAAAGAAATAAAAAGAGTAAGAGAGATGAGTCATCTTTTACTGCGTTATGTAATCGTCGTTTAATTATCTGACATTACTGCCATAGCTCCTTCCCTGGGATGAAACGAAAAAGAAAGAGGTTTTAGATAGAGAAGACAGGTTAAAAAGTGTGGACAAGATATCCATAGATAGTTAACATTCGGTGTTTACACCTGTGGAGGTGCAAAGAATCCCTTAGATGAACATGTTATGATACGGTGAATGGGACACAATGGAAATGTGTGACGTATTATTATTCTGCGTTCTTTGCTTAATAAAAGAAGCTGCTGCAAAGGGAACTAATTCGTCAACAACATCGTAGAGTTTAGAGTCACCAACAATAATATTTTTATTATTATTACTTTCATGATCTATTTCTTAAGAATACTAGGACAAGGGCTCCATATTTTGGATACCATTTTTATTTTTGGGTATTCATCAATTGACCACGAATTCTGTGACAACGTTCTTTATTCCTATTAGCTTACAATTTCTTATAGCATAAAATTTCTGGGCCTTCAAGTGGACAGATGTTTAGGTTTGCAAAGCTCACATAAATCATATCTTACCTAAACTCAGCTCTGCCTGTTATGCTATACGAGAGCTGGTTAATGTGAGATCTATTGACACACTTAAATTAGTATACTATGCATATTTTAACTCTATTATGGAATATGGAATATTATTTTCGTGCTACTCAGTGGAAGGTAAAAAAAAATTTCTTATGCAAAAGAGGGTTATAAGAATCATTACTAATACCCACAACAGATGCTCCTGTAAAGATCTTTTTACAAGATTGAAGATATTAACGCTTCCTTGCATGTATATATTCTTGATCCTAAAATTCTTTGTATGCAAACCTGCCTTATTTGCAACAAATAATGTAATTCACAGAATAAACACTAGACAAACGTATAATATCCATTATCCCAGTGCTAAACTTTCTTGCTTCCAGAAATGTGTGCATTATGAAACTATCAAAATATTTGGCGCACTTCCTAATGTTCTTAAAGTAAAAGTTGGTAATTTCGGTGCTTTTAAAAAAGCTGTTAGAGAGTACCTTTGCTAAAAATCTTTTCATTCTGTACAAGATTATCTGAATGACAAATTATCTTGATAATGCTTCTGTAGCTCTGTAAGTAGTATCTATCTGTTCCAATGACAAATCATTACTAATAAATATTTGATGCAAGTTGAAAGTTTATTTTTAATGTACATGTATTTAATAAATTACAAGAATGGTATCCATTGCAAAAAGGCTGAGACGTACTGGCATAAGCCAAGTGAAAGCTGGTTTAAAAGGTGTTTGATTTTGTATCATATATAATTATCCTTGCTTTGTTTTCCATATTGTTGTTCATATTGTTTGTATACTATAATATGTGTCTTATGTTAACTTTTGTACATATATATGCTATTAAACTTTATACCTCTAGACATGTTCAGTGTTCATAGCCTTTTGTGGCTACAAGTGAACCTACTGAACGCAAATAAATCTAATCTAAGCTGATCTAATGCTTTAGTCAAAAAATGTCTTATCAAGTAAGTTCACATAAGACAAAATGAAAACCATTAAAGAGCTTTTAGATTAGGTTACAAAATGGCGTCTAATTTCGGATATATTTGTGGAGTGCGATAAGTCAATTGAGAGTGTCTTTTCATAAAATACCTGAGAATTTTTTCTTCCAGCCATACCGCTACTCGAATCAAACGGAAGCTTGACATTGTTGATCAAAGCTAGCTGGAATGCCTTTCGTCTAATGTCTTTCTAAATCCAAAATAGCGATTATCCATAACTGTATAATATGCAGCCAGTTCGGTTTCCAGCTTCTCACCAAGTGCACACTGTTTTCCGATTTTTTCTAGTCAATAAACTGTCAGTATCTTTCAGTTTGTGGTTAACCTAATTCTCTAGTGTGAAGCAAGTTACGCCATATCATTTGGAAGCTTTTAAAGCTCCCATTTGTTTCCCCCTGACGGCCTTTACTGTTTCTCTCATTGCATCTTCTGACCACCTCCTTCTGCGTCCTGGTGTCATCTGATGAACAAAAGGTTTTAGATCGGTAAAATATTGTTTATGCCTAATTTCGGATATCTGAAATAACGATGCCGTATGGTATCTGAGATTTAGAATTCCACCATATTGTACAAATAACAACTTGGATTAAACAAGATTTAAGTAATTTCAAATGTTAATGCATATAAGGAAAGTATCATATACTAACATATTAGAGGCAGTAATTACGTGATTTAGGACCTTACCTTAAGCTCAAGAAAAGTTGTCTTCAAACACTCTGATCGTGAACAAAACAACTTAGGTGTGCTACTTCACCGCAACTAAATGCATAATGGCTAGAGGTTCACTGTGTTCACCTGGTACTTCCTCCCACTAGTTCCCATTATTTCCGAGGGAATGCAGTTGCTCACGGAGCAGAAAATCTACCATCCGAAATTAGGCACCTATCCGAAATATTTCGCCCTTACCCATTTTTTTTTTTTTTTTTTTTTGTAATCTTACGACCTCCAACGTTAAGTCATATCGGACGATGAATGGAATGGGTGAAATGATGCTCGAAAGAGCCCAGGGTCCATAGAGCTTAGAGTTACCCAACTTTCGTCTTTCAGGATAAGGAAAACCCCGGAAAAACCATATCCAGGTAACTCACCCTGACCTAGGTTCGTACTCGGGTCCTCTTGAACGTGAGGTAGACTTCCTACCACCACGCTACCGAGGTGGGTGACATTGCCCTATATGCCTTTTGTTCCATTATACACAATTTATAAATAATTTTACAATATACATGGGTTCAAGGTGAGAATTTTCTAATGGAACAATCAGGATATTCTGGTTCCTCCTATTTAACCGAGGGGGATGTTTCAGACAGTTTCGTCTGTGGCCCACATTCGGGAGTCTGAGTTGGAATTCCGTGGCTGACATAACTGACCCATAGGTTTTTCGGGGACTCTCAAAGGCTCGTTAGATTAATTATATCCCCAAATCAGCTGTCCCTCTATCTCATCTCCTCTATATTTCCATATCATCTCTGCTCTGGCGGTCTCTTTCAGGGTAGAAGTGTCAGCGGGAGTCTCGGCGGTGCATGGCAGGATGATAATCTCTGAGTAAAACTTCCTCCTCTGGTAGGACGGTCTTCGGCCTCCAAGCCTACTCTGGTGGGACGGTTTCCGGACCGCAGTCGGGTGAGCTGTCAGTTGTACAGGCCTGCCGGGGAGTTTGCAACTGATAGAGTGCATGGACCCTGCCCTCTGCACTGTTACTCCTTAGATCAGCCGCCCTCTTTCTCCTCTCGCCTTATTCTTTCTCCCTGCGATGCCCCACTTGAGGGCATAGGTACAATACTTCAAGACTGGTCGCAGTGCCTAATCAACTCCGCACCGTAATCCAATCCAATCCAGTCCTTCTATTTAAACTTTCCTCCTGACTCAATAATACATTATTGTCACAAGCGCACTGTTGTTTCGAGGCGGCGCGGGCAACTAGTTCAAAGAGACGGGCAGTGCAGTGCGAAGATAAAAGCTCGCCGAAACGGCTGGGAGAAGGAGACGGATTTCTAGAGAGTTTATCTTTCTTCAGCGCCGTCTTGATTGTTTGTGAACTTTCCGGAATGTGAGTAATCTCTAAAATGGAAGCCCGCCCGCCACAGTGACTCAGTCGGTAATTGAACTCGCTTGCATGAACAGCTGTGTGCGCTGTGTTGTGGTCGTTGACCTTGCAAGTTGTATTGTGTATGTGACGTAATTCTGGACAGTCAGATTGATTTCTACGGAAATAAGGAGCAATATTTCATGTTTGTAACCTGGACTTTTGATTTCACAAACCCACAAAGTCACATTATTTAAACTCTGGACCTGATATCACCTACTAGTGTCTTTTAGGAATTGTCACAGTGAATCTGTTGAGGGTTTAACAATAAAATTTGAAAATACATAAATTTAGTCGACAGCCAATAAATTTAGTTACATGCATAACTGTGTGGCTCATCAAAGTGTACCTAGAATTACAACTATAAAATTCAAAGTTACAGCAGAGGCACTCAATGGGAAAGCACAGAACGGTTTTCCTATTTAGGGTTTTGTACCATTATATTAGAGCAATTTAATACGCACGTTGCTTTTATCCATCTCTAAGAGGATTTTAGCGAGTTATAACCACAATTTTGCGAATTCGTCATCTCGACTTGAAGTTGCACGCTTACCAAATGGTGTTAATTCAAGAATTAAAGCGTAGCGACCATAGATTGCGCCGTGTAATCGCTGACTGGGCTATGAAGCAATTGGAAGCTGACTCGGATTTTTGTTAAAAAATTATCTTCAGCAACTAAGCCCACATTTGGATGGATGGTTTTGTTAACAAACAAAATTACCGCTATTGGAGCAATCACAATGCAGTGCAGATTTAAGAATGTTCACTTCATCCCCAAAAGGTTACAGTGCGGCGTGGATTTTGGTGTGGTGGAATTACTGTTCCATGCTTCTTTCCAAGACGAAGATAAAGAAGTTCTAAGTGTTAATGGAGGAAGATACCGGTCTCTTGTATTTGCAGCCTCAATTGGAAGTGTGGATCTCAGAAATAACTGGTTTCAGCAAGATGGTGCTGCATGTCATACTGCTCTCGAAACTATCAATTACTTTTTCCTTGTTCCATTTATACCCCGCCTCTAACTGCTATGGTGATATCGGCGGCCGTTCTCCTTTGGAACATACTGAAGGTGTTAACCCGCTATCTTTGGTTTTTGATCATTAGATCACGCACACATTCACACTTTCATTCATACTCCCAGACTCTGGGGAAGATGGGGAATTGTCTTGCTCAGAGAAAAATCCCCACCCCCACTGCCGGGAATCGAACACGGGACCCCTAGCACGGCAGGCAGGTGCTCTACCGACTGAGCTACGGGGCCAGCCTATCCATTTTTCAAAGGAGAAGACAAGAGATTTCATCATTTCCGTTGCTGGTGATGTTAACTGGCCCCCGAGATTTTGTTATTTAACGCCGTTGGATTACTCCTTGTAGGGTTATGACAAATCTCCAGTTTAACCCAAGCCATGAATTACATCACGCGCATTATTTGTGATGTTGGACTTCATTTACGTTCATCTGTTATTGGAAATTAGGTCAACATTACACGCGCAACCCATACGTATACAAGTTTGTAGTTTTGAGGAATAACAGTATGAATTTGACATTGGATGGCGTGTTCAGAATGGTGGAAAAGTCTACAGTGATGTCGTTGTGAAGCGTATTCCTTGCATTCTGTGAGGAGATGGTTTACACTGAGGCAGGTGTTAACCGAATTTTTGTGTTAAGGTTATACTGTTCACAATGAGACCCTCTAGTGTGCTTGCAAATAAATAAGATTTTTTCTAAAACTGTTTTAAGAGTTTGAAACCATGTAATTCAGGTGAGATATGATCTACTGTAAGCATGTGATACAGAAAATAAATCTACTGAACGATCAATATGATACATGAGAACCAACGGGAGAGCTTTGCACTTTGATTGATATTCCTGAGGACAAGAACTCGGCAACAGTACCTTCCAGTTCTCTCTAACATCCACCTCCGTCCCTTCTGAAAGCTCTCCTACTGTTTGAACATAGAGGCTGCGAACGTAACTTTGAAAATCTACATGTTATATAGTAAATTGGTAAGCGATGTAAACATATGTTGACTTAGTCTTCAAGTACGTCACATATCTTGTATTATTGGACAGAGAGCAAAGAGCAACTTTCCCTAGAGCAATAAATCTAATTAGTCTTAGTTTTCTTTAAGTGGAACCCAGTAGACAAGTTGTCAAGTCAAAGCGGAGACTGGCGCCTGACCATTCTATTAGCCTCATTGTTTCACCCCCGGCGTTAATAATAACATTAATTGGGGGAAAGGTTTCCTCTCCCTCCTCTGAGTGGTTTACCCGGGGGAGCGTCACACCGAGCAAGGGATGTGGTCACGGCAACACTATAACGTAATTAATAATTACTTTAGCTTTGCCGAATACACAACACTCGAAAACGTTCGCGATCAGCGTAAGGCGAATTGATGATAACCGCGGAGCTGTGGTTTGGAGCACAGCTTCAATTACAAGCAGATAATTTTGTTCTCACTCGGCATTTAGACATTTGCCAAACTCAAATTTCGAGATGAATGGCACAGATCTTTCCAATGAATTCCAGTTGCCGACATTTGAAAACCTAGTAGCATTGCCAACTGTTGTGCTACTACTGGTATAATAGTTATGGTCATTGTGGAGGCCGTGGTGAGGGATTCCTAGACAATGATTTTAATCATACCCACTTAATAAAATGTCGTAAATCCGATAACCTGTGCAATGAGTTACGTTGTTATTACAAGTTATTTGTGTACAAACACATGTAAACAATCTTGTTTTTATTCATCGTTTTCAGATGTTGTGGCATCATGTTTTGAAGGCGACGAGAACCTTGTCTATTGCGTTTTCAATTGAGGTTTAAAAAAAATTACTTAGAGTATACGGCAAATCCGCATACCAGTGTTAAATTGATTTGTTTCTAATTGGAGCTATGAGTCCTCTTATCCTCAGGTGAATGGTTGTAGGAAATGGATTTTGGTGGTTTTTGGCTAATCAGTCGCATTAATAACACTTTGTTGCAGAATTATTTGGTTTAATTCGTACTAAGTTTGCTTATCGCCTTGTAATCGGTGACCACCTGTTATTAAAATTCCTAACATAAATTCAATTTTACTTGAAACCCTGGATTACTTGTTTAAATTTACTTCCGCGCGGTTTCTATTTCTTCTTTATACGGCGACTACTTTGCTCTAATAAATTTCTAATGCTGCTTCCACTTACTCTTGTTGCGCTATTCTTAACTTCCCTAAATTTCAGATTTATAAATCTTCACTTTTCTTTTTAATGCGCATGAACGCGTCCTTACTGTGGTAGTATCAAATATTAATTAAGTTTTTCTTACTTCACGATTTAGTTTGAACCTATTGTTACCCCCTCTCTAACTTTATCACATGATCAAACTAGCTCACCCTTCTCAAATGTTACATTATTACTGGTGTCTCATTTATTTCGAATTTTCACATAAGTTTGCAAAACTTATCTAACTCATTGACGTACAGCTCATCCTGAGTTGGGGAACGCCTACCCTGAGTTGTTTGTAACGGTATACATCGTTATCAAATCAGCGAAGTAAATCTAATTAGCGTTCATGCAAAGCGTTTTGAAAAATCTTTGTCCAAACACATTCCTGGCTGAATGTATACCATAGTTCTCAGACATTGAACTTTTACTGGCACAAAGAAGATAACGGCCCTCCATTCCTGTGTCTCCGAAATGTACAGATTTTTACAAGAATGTTTTCTTCTCCTTGCCTGGATGCTAGTATGTATGTTATATTAAATTATATTCTTCCCTTCTTATTGTTTAAGTCGACCACTGTCTTAATCATTACTCTATCCATTCTAATTTCATATTATTATAACAAGATTTTCATATTAGTTTAGCAAAGCATTTTTATTAACTTATCTTCTTTCTTAAGTATCTGATTTCGATTAATTCGCCGCCTCCTAATCGCTGCCTGGTACTGTGGTTACAAGTATGAGTGTAACATACTTCCTTAAATTTGTTGTATTGTGTGACTTACCAGCGAGCGAAAATAATTTCCTTTGGATTTTAAGCACTGTTTTCTGAGTGTAATAAAACTATTATTACTGTCTGCTCCAAAATAGTTCCATATTTCCCTCGTGCATTATTAAATGTCACTATTGTGCATCATTACGTGGTCTGTCGATTTAGGAGATAAAGACGACATCGAAGGAGGAACTGAACTAGATCACAAAAACAATTTGTTAAAGTGCTTCGAGTATTGGAAAAAACGTTGACACAAATGTAGAACTTTTGCTGGGGACTACGTTGAAAGGAGAAAATAGATATTCATGAATAAATAAATATTTTTTGAGAAAACACAAAATTTGATACTTTTTAAACAGACCACGTAAACAAAATATTGATTGAAATGAACCTATAATGAAAATCTGTAATGTGCAGTCGTGACTCAAGCTTAACTTGCCAAATACTAACGCAAAACAAATATCCTCACCGGGTTTACTCTCCCCAAACGTAACATGTCATTTGTTTCTGCAGGATTCATAGTCTTCGGTTACAAAAGTAGATAAATGTAACGCCCGAGAACGAGTCAGTAAGTCAAACTACTGCAGAAAACTGAAGCGCGTCAGGTTAATCCTCTTCATTCACAATTATTTAATGTTACATATCCCTTCCTCCATCCACTATTTATCATATTTTCATTTAGACACTAGAGACTTTGGAATATTACATTCATTAATGGACAGGAAATGCAATCAAGCTCCATTAAGAGTTATCTACATCAAATCTTTTTGAGTCATCTGCAACTATTAAGCTAAAAGTAACTTTAAATAATGAAAAATTAAAAACCTTAAAGTATTAGAAAAAGAACTGCCTCATTGTATTAGACAGTTTTCGATAATATCGAATCTCCTCAACTTTGACAATCTTGAGGTCTCATTCCAAGTGGTGTGGAAGGTTTTACTATGGGATGCACTCAGCCTTATAGCACCCATGCACACCAGATGGAGAGGTGAAATTAGTGAATAAAATAGGTGAGGAAGATGCGAAAGGTCTATTTAAATGTTATGAATTTTAAAAAGGAGAATTTTTTATTTATCTATTATTTACCATCCCAATTTTTATTCCTGTTTTACCCAAAAGTTATATTAGGAATATAGTTTACAAATTTATGAATGCAACACAATTTACAAAAGCATAACAAATTCAATATCAAGCTGACAAACAGTAAACATCAAGATGAATCCTTTAGCTTAAGACATATTTTGTTTAAGAAAGCCATGAAACATTGATAAGTTTTGTAATTCATCAGAATATATATAAGTGGTTTTGAGAAAGTGTAACCTAAGGATTGAAGCAATAATTCAAGTTCGTATCTTTCAAAACAGAAAAATGAGCAATCAAATGAAATGTGAGGGACAGCTTGAAGATGATTTCCACAAATACAATCACCTGTGGATTTGATTTTGAATCGAAATAAGTAAGCTGAAAATTTGACATGTCCAGTTAAGTAAGAATTGAGTGAGAACATAGTTAGGATTAACGAATTTACATTTATGTCTGTCAGAAACTTCTGCAAAATATAAATCCTTAATCAAAGCACCACAATCACTTTTTAACCAGTATTCATTCCAATCGCTGATGATAATCTCCTGTAATGTTTGCCTCACATAAGAAATAGGGCATAAAGTGTAAGTTTCTGGAAGATCTGAAGTCGCAGCTCTCTTTGCAGGCTCATCTGCACGTTCATTTCCGGCAATCCCTACGTGTCCTCTGACCTATTTAATACACAAATGAGAACTACATAATAATTCATTTCTTATTTCAGCTGCAATGGGACTGCTGTTTTTCGTATCTTTCAAAGCTGCAATTGCTGCTTATGAGTCACTGTAAAGGCGAGCGGTACATTGTTGCACAATTTCACTGCTTCACGGATTGCTATTAATTCAGCTTGAAAAACTGAAGGCCGCGCCGTGGCTCAGTGGTTAGACCACTTGGCTCTCACCAAGGTGGCCTGGGTTCGATCCCAGGAGACCGCAAAGTGAGATTTGTGGTGACAACAATGCGCTGGGGCGGGTTTTCTCCAGGATCTCCGGTTTCCCCGCCATCTCATTCCACCGGTGCTCCATCTGCATCTCATGTATCATCAGTGTCATCGCCTGCGGTGTCGTATGTAGTGAAAACGGGCGTTAAACACTACTCATTTCATTTCATTTTGAAAAACTGAACACTCCTTGGCAAGTCTGAACATGGAGGAATGGCATTCTACGGAACGAGAGAATACTACAAACGCATTTTTTAGCATTCCTACTTTAGCATTTTTACTAGGCCCTTCAGCTACCCGAGGATTTGTTTTAATTTGATTTTAGTTTACTTAGGTAGTTTAAATAAAAATTATGATTTGTGGTGTCATGCGTCTTGAGAATTTAAGATCTCTTTCGAAGCAGGGGCTGCACAAATAGATAAGATACACAAGTTGCCCAAAATATCTCAGGTGCGTACTAAAGCAGTATTCCCCTATAACTTATGCTTTAGATATGTATATGCACACCAGCAGAATGGCCAGTTTCAGCTTTTGCTTCTTCTTAGCTGCCAACTAAAATTCAATCCGATGAAGAGGCTTATAAATTCTCTTAAATGAAAACTAATTAATATTTCTTACAAATACATCTAAAATTTCAAATTAAATGTTTCATGGAACTTCTTATCCCTTAATACATGCTTTTTACACTATAAAGTAGTGTAAATAAAATTATTCCATGCAAACTGCAGGCATACCTGAAGCATTTTTTAATTTTGAACAGCTGATGTAAATAAGATCAACATATGTGCCCTATATATGAATACAATATAACGGCGCCTAACTCAAACTTTTCAGTTAAGCTATAATCTTTAATGAATAATTAAAATTAGTGGTTATTAGGACTACTGCATCATTATTGTAAAATGTTACAAAACGAAATTTTATGTCTATAATGAAATTGATATAATTATGTTGAATTTCAATTAGATGGACAAATGAGTTATACTAATAATTCATATCCATTACAGACGCGTGCAAATTATAATTAGACTCATTCATGTTTTTTTTCCCTTCACTCTTAATAACAGCTGGGGGGATTTTTCTTTTACTTATAGTAATATGGTGGTAGCTCTGAATTCTTAAGAGCAGTTATTTTCTTCGTGTCTCTTTATCTAACTGTTTGGTGATATTGCTTTCATTTGGTGAATGTAGTAACTGAAGATTGTTAATATTTGCCTTTATTGTGTTTTATGGCTAAGATAACCTCAGTATTTATTATTAACCGATCTCAAGCCAGATAACATCCTGTACCTTATCCTTAGCATTCACATTGATTCTAAAGTGAGGTTATGGGTAAAATTGCTGACTTATCCCTAAGGAAAGTAGCTGTAACTGAGAGTCTTTTGAAGCAAACTCTTTATTCACAACGTGAAATACCTAGTAAATTGTGTATTTCACAAAAATTTGTTAGTCGCATTAATTAAACTTTAACATTCGGTGAGAGGTTGATCTCACAAAGGGATGGAAAATGCGGGAGGAAATGGAAACTATCACCAAGGATGCAAAGAAAACTTGTGCAGGTGGCAAAACAAAATAGAAGAGCAACCATCATTGACCTCAGTAATCAACTAAAGCAGTACGGTACAGAAATATCAGCCTCAGTATTTCGCAGAAGATTATGTGCTGCAGGTTTACTAGCACGCAGGCCTCGTAAAAAAGCTAAACTGGCACCTGCAATGGCAAAAAAAAAAAAAAGAGTTTAGAATGTGCCAAAGAGGTACAGCAACATCCAGTGGAATTTTGGAGAAAGGTAAATAGAACGAAAATTATATATAACATAAAATTAAAATATGTACATGTAAATTTTATGGAAACGAAATAAAAAGCCTAAACTTTGTTTCTCTCATTGCCGGTTTTGTTATACTATCTTTGAGAAATTTTAAAACTGTTTAATATTAATAGAGGTTTTTATTTATTCGGGTAAACTTCTCCGATGAGTCCATGTTGAAGTATGTGAAGAGAGCAGCCAATATGTGAGAAGGACAGATAAAGAAGCATTTTCCTCTCAGTGTGTCGATCAAAGAGTAAAGCACCCAACATCAAAAATGGTCTGGAGCTGTATGTCTGTCCATGGATCTGGAAGACTATACATAGTTGTGGGATATATGGAGCAGAAACAGTATAAAAGTGTGTTAGAAACAAGACTATTTCCGCAAAGTAAAGAATGGTTTCCAAATGGTGATTTTGTGTTGTTGTATGGCAGTGCTCCCTGCCATAGAGCAAAATCTGTAACCCAGTTCCTCAAAGAAAACAATGTACAAGTACTGCCATTGCCGAGGAATAGCCTTTATTTAAATCCAATAGAGAATCTGCGTGGTATTGTTAAACAGGGACTGAAAAAATTGAAAATAACAACAGAAGTTCAGCTTATTGAGGGCCTGATAAGCATTTGGCAGAGATGAAGAAATAAAGGAAAAATGCTCCCTCCTTGGAGAGAGCATGCCTAAGAACATCAAAATGGTAATAAAGGCTAAAGTAATGCATGCAAAATACTAAGAGTTGAAAAAAAAATATGTTGTAATATCATTTCTGTTAAATAAATAGAAAATAAGTGGTATATGATAAAAATTTCACCACTGAGTCTAATAATTTACACATGTCTGTATTAGTATAACGCGGTTACAAAGAGAAACAAAGGCATTCGATCTTACTGTAAACACAAGGAAAAAGCGCAGTCACTTTTAGTTGCTTTGCTATATTGTAACTTCCATCAATACCACAGAAAATGTATGTACTACACTTTTTGGAATTATGACAAGAGCATTAAGGAAGGTGAGAGAAATATCTTGATGTCAATGACTAAGGAGAGAATAGAGAGAAAGAGAGAGATAGAAGTTGTAGCAATGTAAAAGCTATATATTTGTTCCTCTTGTCACTAATTGTATGTATGGTTAATGGTATAGGTATGGGAAAAGGAAGCGACCTGAATGATCTCGATCAACAATTGGATCTTTTTCACGTACAGCCATGGATGACCAATGAGATGAAGGAACGCAGTAGAACAATGCGTTGCAGAATCGAAGGACCAAACGATACAGAAAGGCATATTTCTCAGTTACTGTCTTGACAATGCTGTGACTTTGTGAAATTAAAAGTCCAATTGCACAAACTCAAAATGTTGTTTATTTCCACCGAATTACAGTTGGAACACTTGCCGATTACATAGAATTACGTAGCGCACACAATCACAATTGACCAGTTCGTCTGTCACAGCTCCACTCTACACTCACAATTATGTACAACTCCTCTGATACACGTATTCCAGTCCGTTCGCTAGCACGGCGCTCTTCACGGCTGCTCGCCAAGAACAGAACCCTCTCCAGCTCGGCGCGTCGCTTATATAAGACCAACTGACCTATCTAGAAGGTTCCGGGTTAGATGAAATATCCCGACTGTTCCAGACGTCAAGGGGAGGAGAAAGAGGCGGCCAGCGAACAGTGACACTTCCCTCACCATCCCCTCAGTTAGTGACACAAGATAAATGAGTAAGCGTGGCCTGAATGCCTCCTGTCCCCCACTCAGCCGTTAGTTGGTCGTGCCTTCCGATAATTGGGTGAAAACACGTCTGGGATGCGGTCGGTCGCATCCAGCCAAAACCTCAGGAAGGAGGCTGAGAGGTCTCCTCCAGTTCAAATTGGTGAAATTGCGAGGTTCAAACGGCTACCCTATGGTGAAGCAAAGAAGTTTCCAATCGCATCTTGCGCCATCTGCCCACCGTCGAGCTGCATACAATCCTGGAGACGTTTTATAATCAGAAAGAGGAAGACAAAATAAAAGTAAATGGCGAGAGGAAAGCCGTGGTAGAACACACCACTTCAGCATTGTCGACCATGGAAAGACCACGGAATCATCTCATGGGATCATAAGGGATCGATCACTGAACCTCCAGCGTTACCACGAAGCATCTGACTCAGTTATATTAGTGGTTAACTGAAGATAGTGCTTGTATTATATGAATGATGATGAAACACTTGTTACCTGTGTTTAATTTATATTTAAGTTGATATTTTCCAATAGAGAAATTTAGTTTTGTAAGCACTCATTCATGTCTTCCTATTTATTTGCGCCAGTTTGGAATTTTGATGTAAGACAAGGTAGCAAACTTCCAAATTCAAGATTTAACTCCATTATCCTCCGGTCTGCAATGTTCTGCAGTGAACACCGTCTCACAGACTAGAGATGTTGCTAGTTAACTTAATTATGACACTTTCTACGTTTGTTATAATCCTCCCTAATGCATGTATGGCAAAACTTTAGCGACTACAATATGGAGATACTTAAATTTAAACTCAAGCCAGGAATATTCCTGGAGGATATTAACTATTAATAGGAAATAGATATATAAGTGCCTTTCATTAATTTGTAAACACACACTTAAGTGGTTGTTATCCATTCTTTTGATTTTTCTAATTCCTAACTACACTAGGTAAAGGAGAGTACCGAAATCCATCCATAAAGGCGATATGGAAGAAAAGATGGTGGTAGGTCACTATATTAGGAAAAAAAAAACGCTTTTATAAAAGAGGGTAAACAATGTAGCCTAAAAACCAGAGTATATTGGTTCAAATCTTCAGAAAGTGTCATAGACAGCTTTCAAAAAAATTAAAAATCTATACTTATATACGACTTCACATCTTAAGAAAATGACTTCACAATACATTTTAGGTATTCATAAGTACAATCAAACCTATACTCGTAACTTACATAGCGTGCGAAGTCTTCTTGGATCTTTAAGACGTTTTGTGTGTGTGTGTGTGTGTGTGTGTGTGTGTGTGTGTGTGTGTGTGTGTGTGTGTGTGTGTGTGTGTGTGTGTGTGTGTGTGTGTGTGTGTAATTTTACGTCCTCCAACGTTTTGTCATATCGGACGGTGAATGAAATGGGTGAAATGAAGCTCAAATGCGCCCAGGGTCCATGGAGCTTAGAGTTACCCGTCATTCGTCTTTCAGGATAAGGGAAAACCCCGGAAAAACCTTATCCAGGTAACTCACCCTGACCTAGATTCGAACTCGAGACCTCTTGAACGTGAGGCAGACACGCTACCATGTACGCTACCGAGGCGGGCCTTTAAGAAGTGATTGGAGGTCGCGGAGGGCAATGGATTTTTCAGGCATGTATGTCTTTAGCTCGTCTTCCTTCGGAAGTATTGCTGCAATGCTTTTTCATTAGCAGATAGGCATGAATCTGTGGGAGAAATAAGCTTTCACAAAAGCAGTTTATGGAAGTTATATAAAAATAAAGGCAGTGGGAGATGTGACTCTCACCCGGCAGATGTTTTTATATTTAATTTATATGCATAGTAAATATATAACACTTTATCTTTCCCATTAGGTATAGTAAGTAGGGGAGGTATGGTATTCCACTAAAAATGTAATACATAAGTTCACCCAACTACTGAAACCAAAAGCCAGAAAAATATTTTCGAAAAAATTTGTCTGTGAACAACTACTAAAAAGCCAAAAAAATTGCTTAAATCGAAAACTTGGCACTTCATTTCAACATCTTTCATGGAAATATCTGAAGATTTTCAAGAAAATTCTTCACTCAAAACTCCCTTAACATAGAATAATTTAAAAAGAAATATTTCCTGAAGTGGCTCTAAGCGGTTTACTAAGTACTGTAACAGTACTTTTGGGTTATGTTTGAGGTATGAAAAGTGTACAAATTTATAAAAACTGATTATGTAAATATATTTAATAATTTAAATATGTAAAAATGTATGTAATTGTGTGATTGACCGAAATAATAATTATATGACGTAATATGACGTAATGTGGTGACGTGCCATTGGATGGGCCAATCACAAAATTAAGTAGAAGTAACGATATTTAAGATAAGTCAATAATCTTTAAGAGACAGATATGTTCTTCAGTCTTGTTACATGACAATAAGTCAATAATCTTTAGGAGAGTGATATGTTCTTCAGTTTTGTTACATTACGATAAATCAATAATCTTTAGGAGGAAGATATATTCTTCAGTCTTGTTAAATTACGAGAAGTCAATAATCTTTAGGAGGAAGATATGTTCTTCAGTCTTGAATAGTGACGATAAATCAATAATCTTGTTATAAAGAGAAAGAGATTTTTGTTGTAATGCTGGATTGTGATGAATATTGGTACTAGATCAAGAACATTTTAAGTTATAATTTGAATCTGTATAAATATAACCAATTACAGAATTTGACTTCTTTATTCTGAACCACGCCTTGAAACATAGATGTTTCATGACTCTTATTTAGAATAAGATGATACTATTGGTGACCAGAGGAAATAGATAGCCGCAAAAACTCACACGAGAAGAGAAAGAATTGTGCGTCCAACATAGAAATCCTGTCCCAAATTGCATCCGAGCGGCTGATGAAGACGAAGATAAATTAACTACGGACACAATTTCCTGTTGCAGTACCCTAAATTTAAGATATTTTCAATATAAATGAAATATATAATGTTGGATTTTCTGGAAATATCCTCATAATTTCTCTTCATTCAAGATGAATTCTAATGTTTCTAAGAATCATAAGTTTAAGTTAGTTGAAGACCCATAATATATATATATATATATATATATATATATATATATATATATATATTAAATTTTCTAGGAATTTCCTCAAAAGTTCTCTTCATTCTGGATGAATCTACTTAACTATAAATGAAAGGAGATAGAATAATTGTTACTGTAGAAAAAAGTAGATAGGTTGTGATAATATTATACTACCTCAGTGACATCACTTATTATATAATTTGAATTTTGCAATACTCCCATTTTGTCAAATTGGAAGTCGTATTATGTTTCTTTAACTATTGGCTGTGCAAAGAGAACGGAATTTCAATATCATGGCATAGAGATTAGCTTCTAAAAGTTTTGATGTCTTAATCCTACTGTAATTGCAATTAACCATACATAAGAGAATTAGAATAAGATAATTTTTGCAAATATTTACCTCGGTGCACACAAATTAGAGGAAATAGAAGTGGAGAAAGGCATGTGAGTGCACTACTCAGATTGCACTAGGGAACATGTTTTTTGTACCCGAAACAAAATAGGCTAATTCTTATGCAAAATGACTCGCTGATTCCAAAAATGCCTCTGAAAATGCTGTATCACATAACGTTTTTGAGATATTCTTATTCTTTTATATAAAATTACAGAAATGAGGCACGATACCAACTCCTATTGACTTAATTTAAAATAATACCATTGACTCTTCTAAATACAGCTTAAAGGCAGTGTTGCTTCATAATGGCAATTTACTACCTTCATTACCTTTATTTCATGCCATAGGAATGAAGGTGACATACGATTCCATGTCCATCATTTTAGATGCTATTAGTTATCAAAACCATGGCTGGGAAATTTGTAGTGATCTCAAGGTTGTTGCATTACTAACGGGACTGCAGGGAGGTTTCACAAAATATTGCTGTTTTTTGTGCTTATGGGACAGTAGGGCAACTGACAAGCATTTTATAGTGAAAGAGAGGGGGAAATGGGGAGACTATACCCCTGGAGCAAGCAATGTTAAGTATGTGCCTCCAGTAGACCCAAACAAAGTTCTTCTCCCCCCACTTCACATAAAGCTCGGGTTAATGAAGAATTTTGTTAAAGGTTTGGACAAAAGTGGAAGTGCATTTGAGTATTTAAGAAGTATCTTTACCAAAATAGGTGAATCTAATTTGAAGGAATGTATATTTGTCGGTCCTCAAATAAGACTACTTCTTAAAGACTGTTTTTGATTCAAAGCTTAAACGTGTTGAACTGGCAGCATGGAAATCATTTAAATCAGTGTTGGAAGGCTTCCTGGGCAATAACATAGAATAAAATTTTGAAACTTTAGTCTCAGAACTATTAAGGAGCTACAAAGAAATGGGTTGCCGTATGTCACTTAAAATCCACTTTTTTCACTCTCACCTTGATAGCTTCCCTACAAACCTAGGAACTGTAGTAAGTGATGAACAAGGTGAGCGTTTTTACCAGGACATTTCTGAGATGGAAAGATGCTACCAGGGTATCGCTGGGATTCAGCCATGTTCGGAGATTATTGTTGGTTCCTCAAACGGGAGAGTCTAAAACAAAACAAAAAACAACAGTGAAACACTTCTGAGATAATTCAGGTATTGCTTTTCATCATTATCTTGTGTTTATTTATTTTAATAATAATTGATAATAATTATTATTTTCAATGTTATTTGGCAATAAAATACTTATTATTTTCAATTAATCAAATACGAGTTATCACATCGCATTTCTGTAAGTTTTCATAAAAAATTATGAATACCTAAAAAACGTTAGGTGATACAGCATTTTAAGGGGCATTTTTGGAATCAGCAGATCAATTTACATAAGAATTTGCCTATTTTGTTTCGGGTATATAAAAATAATTTTTTGTTGTTCCCCATTGTTATTATGCCGCAATGGGTAGATTTGTATACATGATATATTTGTTTTATATTGTGTCCTTACTTTCTTATGTCATATTTTGCCTAAATGTTCTCCATTCTATGTAGGTATGGACACAAACTCTGGTAGGAAATTTCCACGTCAGTTGTTTAATGTTTCCCCGGGTGTGATTTGCTGCGGCAGTCTCAGGAAGGCAGAAGGATATTCTGTTCCTACACACCAGAAGCATAGATATTGACAGGGTGCGCTCAAACCGCCAGGATACAGAAGGTTTTTCGGAGCCTGTGATGGTGAAGTTTCACTTTATTTAATATGGTAATTTAAGTGGGCTTGGCTCGGTTAATGTTAAGTTTCATTCTGAATTAGCTTTATTTACCTCGTTGCCTCTTTGTCCGAGTTCTTCATGTGCATGCGGCTACCGAGCGGAATAATTCCTTCATTTTAAAAAATTGGTTCTTTCTCGCATGCCTACATGCTGATGGAGCCGACAAAGACATTGTTGAAACTCACTGACGCGAAATAATTTGATCAGAAATTTGAAACCCACGTCCTTCTCCAATTCTGTCCTCGCCATTGTTTCTGCTTCAGTTGCCAGCTGTGACCAGCTACTGGGCGCATAAATATAGTAGTCGAATATGGGAAACTGTTCTTCGTCCCCTTCTGTCTCCTAGCACACTGGTTATTCCGTAAAGTTCCAACCACCTGTATACAGTAAATATTCCTAAGTATAAAATGATATTTTATGGATTCACAAAATTGTTTTGGTACAGTAACATGTTTAAATATGTACTGATCAATAATCTTCTTAACTCTTAGAAAACTAAGAGGGCGCACCGGGTCCCAGTGCTTACACCACTCTCTTCCTATTAAGGAAAAGGAGTTCAATACCAGGAATCCACATGTGTGACTTGTGATAGACATAGTGGCACTGGAGCAAGTCTTCTCTGGTTTCCCCTGCAGTTCATTACAAAAACTGCTCCATCATAGTTTTCTTTTCATTTATTTCACCCTCATTTCATTTCATCTCCTTCCTCGCTTTCATAAGACGCTTCCACCTGGTCACACATACATCTCTGATCCACAGTTTCTCTGTTATTTGATAGGCCTCTGACCCCAGGAGTTAACTTGTAAGTCCTCCACACGAGAGAGTAAACACTGAAGAAAATTAAAAATATATTCAATATTTTCAATAAGTCTTGAAGTTTTGCATATGTGGCATACGTCATGAATATTTCGGAATTTTCTCTTATATGATGAGATTCAAACTTGCAGGTAAACCTCTTGACTTTGCTTTAGTGGAATTTTAGAAAACAAGTTTGAAATTAGAGACCCATAAGTAAAGTTAATCATCTTTACAGATTATTTTAACACCAGAGGCTCTACTCCCATTAGTCCTGGACCTGTAGGATCAAGGACCCGGACCTCCTTCTACCTTGGAGCAATGGAAAACTCCAGGGTTCTTTCCATGGGGCAATACCTTGAGTCTAAAAAGCCCCCCTCCCCATCGACTACTACGTCAAGACGGGTGGAACTGGATGCGCGACTTACGCGCGTCAACCCCGCAGGGAAGACTACCGAAAACCTCGGTGGGGCCACCTGGTGATCTAGCTCACCTTCTACAAGCTCTGCAGGCTAGTACCCGAGACTTATTAGGCAACCCGCTACCCCCTCCGGGCGGCCGCAGCTTGGCCGGAGGTACCCAATTCTCCGTGAGTGTCGGGAACACACTGCCCCCTCGAGTCCAACCCAATCCGAACAACTCCCCGACGGGAGGTGCTCGGCAGATCGGACCGAGGTTCCTCTAGTAACGTCAGAGGTGCCACGGGTGCTACGGGTCCGCAGCGCCCGCACCTTGACAGCTGAAGGGGACGGAACCCCTCCCCAACGGGACATCTTTACAGAATGAAGAAAATGAAGCCCAGATGTTATTAGAATGAATGTTCATAAGCTAATGTTGTATGAATTTTAACATAGACAGAGAAAAATGCAGCCGTGAATAAACTTAAGTTTCACTATTGAATATTCGTCAGACTGTTATAATCGGATTTATAAGTAATAAGTTCGCTAAAACTATTTTTCGTTATAAAAACTAAAACAAAGGCCCCGTTTTATATCGGATGAAGTCTTAATAGTGGCAGAAACTGAGAAAGATTTACAAATGTTGGCTTGTAAGTTCCAATGTTGGACAAGAGCGTTGCCTTCCACTGAAAAAGATCACAAAACAAATCAAAAGCAGTGACAGCTATAGGTAAATATGGGGTAAGAACTAAAATTGTTTTGTAAAGTAAAATAGTGCAACAAGAAACACACTTGAAGTTTTTTTAATGCGAAATTACCTACGGAGAAGAAAATATAGAAAACAAAATATATAAATTCTAGGCCATGTGAATTATTAAAATAAATTTTTGTCGAAAAAACAAGAAAAGATTTTTAACTTAAATTATGCAAAGTATTGCTGTTCCTTCCTTGTATGGAAGCAATAGCTGGATAATCAAATCAAATGATAATTGTAGAATAGCGGAAACGCTATTTCTGCAGAATGTGAAATGACGCACAAGAGAAAATGAGCATATAACAGAAGATAAAATTAAAAGTAAACAAAATAAATGGACAGAACACTTAATGAGAATGAGTAAAGAAGGGATACCTAAGATAACCTTTCTATATAACCCAAGCGGAGGCCCACCGAAAATGGACTCCGCTGATGACTTCGTCAGAACGGCCTGCGTAGCCTAAACAAGATAGAAGAAGAAGAGGAAGAAGAGGAGGAGGAAGAGGAGGAAGAAGAGGAAGAAGAAGAGGAAGAAGAGGAAGAAGAGGAAGAAGAGGAGCAAGAGGAAGAAGAGGAAGAAGGGACTAAGAAATCTATGTCTGAATTTTCACTGCGGCATAGTTAAAGTCACACTACATGGAACTGTGAAACTGTAATCATTTGTGTTGTTCAAAATAGTTTATTTTAAAATGAATTACTTCAAAATATATTCTTTTGATACAGCTATTCGATAAGTCAACAAATAGGCCTTTGGAACCGTACTTAGAATTTGGATAACCTTGTACTGTAGCGACCATGAACTGCTTATGTCCATTTTCCAATGCTTCTCCTCGAAGAAAAGGTATTCTAAATTCTCAGACAGGTTTGAATGACACGCAGTTCTTAGAAACTTGGGACCTTACCAAACCGGTTGAGCACATGCATTTCCTTTATCATCTAAGTCAGGGGTATGATTAGCACACATGTAGATAATTGGCATGTGGAACTGCTCCTACATCAGCCACATTTGAAGCCCAGTGCTTCTTTATAGCTAATAATTTTAGCCTTGCCTTCCTTGTGCCTCAGTCATTAGTATGCGCTTCTACTGCCACATTTCGTCCCATCTGTTCTTCTGGTACAATGCTTATACACATAGCACCTCACCTCTAGCTGAAGGCATGCATAGAAATTTCAAGGAACAACGATTTAAAAAGGAATCAACATAAGCAAAGGAAAATGGCTTCCAGATTTTATTGGAATATATACCGCTAGTTTCTCCGCCAACATTTAACACTTCATTTTACAATTTTGTGTTCAGTATCACTGACCAAGTAGATGGCTCCAAGGTGAGGCTTTACTTTTGTAATTGGGAGGTCAACTGTTGCGTTTCCTTCAGCCGTCCACTCTAGTTTCTGTTTATCGTAGTGTTCCTTTGTCGGCAGGCCAAAATGAAGTTCCTACTCACTCCCACAATGTACCCTTTCGTTCCCTTTCCTTCTTTCAAGTATATTTATAGGTTTCATGGCATATGGAGCTGCCGGACCGATGGATGAATGCGCTTATAGAAAAGAGTATTTCGACTGAGCCCTACTGCTTGCTCGATGGTTCATTCCTCTCATTTTTGAGACAACTGCAGCTGTGGGACGGCATTTTAAGCATGCAATTGTTTGGAACTTCGAGGTTCTGAAGGCTGTCAGCTGGCACCTGTAGCATCCAACACTTCTTTCACTTCATCTCTACTTCTCAGTGGCTGTAGTCAAATTAGATCTAAGGAGGTCTTAGAATCAGTTCCCGGTCTGTTGTATAAAACAGAAATTACAATCTATACTGTTACATTACGAAGCATCACACCTTGTTTATCCACTTTCCAACGGGTGTTGCCATCTTCGTTCTTTCCAGCATTCATCTCATACGTAGTGTTTTATTTCTCTCCTCGATCTGATTACACCAGACTTTCACATTTTTCTTAGTCGCGTATATTTTCTTCTTTCTCATTGTAACCATTCCATGGTAAATAATCCTTACCCATCTTTCTTGCAGCATCATTCACACATACCCATATCAAGGAAGAACTATATTTGCTTAATTTTTCTATTATTGGCTCCTCTACATATAATCCATCAATTTTATTACCTTCCGGTTATGCTTCCTTCCCAGTCTAGCCCGCCTTGGTAGCATGAATGGTAGTGTGCCTCACGTTCAAGAGGTACCAAGTTCGAATCTCGATCAGGGCGAGTTAAAGTCTGTCTAGTGAACGGGAGTTCAGTTTGCCGCTCAAAGGAAACTACTTCCCCGCCCACTAATGACCGTCATAAATCTACTCCACACTTCAGAAATGGAAGACTGTCGTTGAGGAAAAATAACAACCCTGATTTTCTGGAAGTGACAGTCGCATGTCTACTCCAACTGGAGTCTCAGTTGCCAAAGTTCCAACTTCCAGTTGATCTGTTTCATTACGTGAAGAAATTCGTTGTGTGTCACAATGTGGAGACCCTGGGAGGGAAATGCAGTGGTAAATGCAAATGAAGTAGTAGATTACTTTCAGTCAAGTGAAAATAATCAAAGTGATGACAATAGTGTGAATAACTGGGCCGAGTTATATTACTGGAAAAGCCTCAAAAACCAAAGTTATAACGGGAACTGTTTCTAAGCAAATTCAAGCGCTTGTTTTGAACACACATAAATATTTGCTGACAAATAATCTTGGTAAGGGGTCCTGCAATGATGATAAATTATGGGTATTCACAGAAATATTGTGACGAAAGGAATACCAAAGATGCCGATCAAGTGTGAAAACAAAAGGAAAGTTTTCTCTAAAGTAGATAATTTCACATTCGTTTTAATTCGTCCAGAAATTTATAGATTCTATGCAAAAGGGAGAGCGCCGACCTTAGACGAATTGGTTGCACATTTGCAAGAAATTAGTGATTTTCCTTATGGGTGCTGCAATTTGCGCGGTCTCCTAAAGGAGCTGAGCTTCAAATACCCTCTTTGAATAGGATAAGGGTTATTATGGAATCCAGTAGCATTGTAGCTTGTCAAAACTAAAGAAGGTTTGCAGTAATGGACATAAGAGGGAACCTCGTACGATACCCATGACGTATCGAGAAAGGTGGCAACCTTGCAGAAAGATCTGGAAGGAGGGTCGGGGGTTGTAAAACAATTATGAGGGGTCGTCAAAGGCAGCGGCCAACGTGCACACGAGTTAACTAAACAGACTTTACCTGGATGAGGTTTTTCCGGGGTTTCCCTTATCCTTAAAGATAAATGTCGGGTAACTCTAAGCTCTACGGACCCTGGACTAATTTGAGCATCATTTCATCAATGTCACTCATCGTCCGATTTGACTTAACGTTGGAGGACGTAAATTACAACTACAACAACAACAAATTCCCAGTCTAGGCATTTTCCCCTTCTCACCAACAGATATTCAGTTTTATTTTATTGTATTGAAAGCGTAAATAAATTACTCTGTCATATATTTCATATATTTACGACACTGAGTGGGTTCGGATTTTAGGTCCCCGGTATAGACCGGTGCTCACTCAGCATTGTGAGGTAAGTGAGGAGCTTACGCTAGGTAAGCGGTCCTGTCATGAAAACCAACGTTCTGGCTGCGGGATGCTGAGATGCTGACCACATCTCCATCCCGAATTGGTTGGATTCCGTGCGTGGGCGTGAGGCCGGCAGTCAGGTTGGTAGGCCTTGGCCCTCTTGGGGCTATCGCGCCAGGGTTCATATTTAATTATTTACGAAGCTGAATAATTAGGTCCAAGAGAGTGTACTGTACTCACCTAAACGGTACTTCCTTACGTTTGGAAAATGGACTCTATTGCTCCATAATGTGCTGCCTTAAAAGGGGTTATGGTTATATCGCCATACTTTATTCAAACTATTTGATTTGGGAAGTATTCAAGTTTCATTATACCGTTTACGCTATGCAGAGATTATTTCAGCAGATCTATAGGTACTTTGCTTTATAATTAATATTTTGCAACCTTTTTAACTAGTGGAGTCGAACATATGAGGTACAGAGATAATTTTAATCTTATTTTAGTTGAATCTTACGTTAAATAGCGGTTATTCATGGTAGGCGGAAAAATAATAAATTTCACCCAAACATGTGGTCTCGATATCTTACCAGAAAATGCTTTCACTTCCCTAAATAAATAAAGGAATTTTTTTAACAATAAGAATAGCTCACGCCCTTGTGCAGCAATGTTTGCTGGACTTTACACAGTAAAACTCAAAAATAAAAATATGGAGCATCTTCCAACATTTTGAAGAAAACCGCCGTACCTCAAGATATAACTCGTATACGAAAAATAGTGAATTACCTTCATTTTTCAAAACTTCACTATAATATTTTGATTAAAATAACATGTCTTTAAGACATTCACATGAATAGTAAAATAAATATCGAAAGTCTTGTGAGGTTGTCCTCAAAGATTGAATTCTGCAAAAGCTCATACAACTGGCAGACAATGAGATGTCTTTTTTCATTTACAGATTTCCTTAAAATAAATATTCGATCTATTTCAGACATGCATTTTCTTTAAAATAATTTGTTTATTAGCATAACTGTTTCCGAGATATTAATTTTTACTTGTTTGCTCTTTCAATTTTTGTATATTCTTTAAAGTGCAGCATATTTCCTCATCCCATATTATGTATTTGTACTTACGAAAATTGTAAAGAAATGATCTTATTTTACATGCAAAATAGAAAAACAGGCATTTCCTGGAATACGTTGCTAGAAAATCTCATGTGAATATTAACACGAATATTTTTAGTCATTCTTAAAGCAACTATTGCGTTTCTAACTGTATCCATTTAAGTGGTCTTATGCTGGTTAATAGGGCCTTCAAAATGCCTCAAGTTATCTTTTGAGAGCTGCATTTCAGGAAACAGTGGAAAACTCATAATGGGTAAAAGGCCAAATGTATGGATTGAGAAAAATGTTCTATGTATATTCACCATTATGTTAAAACCGATTGCAAATGCGCAGGATGACCCTCCATAATAATAGATTATGTACAACACCAACACATAAACTTTACATTAACAATAGACGACTCTATTTGCAGACGTCACCACTTTGGATTTCTTTGTTCACACTGCGTTAGGTTTTGAGCTTTCATTCAGTATTGAAGTAAAGAAACATAAACTAGCATTCAATTCCTGACTTCAAAAGAAGCCTTAGTATTCCTCTACTAACATTGTTTGAGTTCCAACCAATCCTGCACGCGAATGCTTTTGTTCAACCTCAAGCAAAGACATGTGATGTGCAGACAACGTCTAAAAAATACTCACGTTTTCCTCTCACAATTGCAACAGTGGCTCCAATATGTTTATCTGACCTTGGAAGGGCGACGTGTCCTTTAACAATAAAATACAACAAATGTATCTTAAAAGTGACCACGATGAAGGCGTTCTCATAAACGCCCTATTAACATAAACTTTTGTACACAAAATACTTTAGAACACCTTATGTATTTAAGAAATTCTTGTTTCACTTCCTCTTGACCTCCTTTAGGAATCCTCCAGTTTAATGCTCTTCAAGTTTCAATAGAATCCCTAAGGTAATTTAATCTTTTAGTCGTTAATAAATGAAATATTCCTGTTTATTCAAACAAAATTCCTTTTACAATTTTCCTTCTACTTACACTCACCTATAATAAATCAGACAAAAAATAACATACGTTTAACTTGTTGGGAAAAGTGCTTTTAACAGCTTTATCATAATCCCAATTCTTTAGTTGTCCTCTATGCTCTAGGACTTCATGAGCTCTGTACTAGTCTCTGGTTCCCGAGTTTGCTGGTTACCTGGAGGAGGACGATGGATATTTTCGGACCAAGGGAAGGGAATCAAAGTCGATGGTCCCTTGTAGTAGATATATGACAAAGAATATAGCCCCACTGTTTATAAAGAAGCCTCAGAGCAAAATCAGGTGGTCTTTCACATATATTATATATGTTCGTTTTCCAATTCTAATGTTACCGTCATGCACTGAACATAAAATCTCAGATCGAAAATGGACCAAAATGTCACTTGGCACATGTTTAACTTTTTGGGAAGCAGATCACTTTTCCATGAAGTACAAATGAAATTATAGTTTCGAACAAGTTCAGTGTTCATGAATTATTGTTTTAAAATTCGGAATTATTTATGAACGTTTTCTTAAGACATCAGTAGCTTTCTTCAATAGACTGAATAAACATTATTTTCATTTGAAACCCTGTGGCACAACACAGGTACAGGATGGACGGACTGACGGACGGATGGATGGATGGATGGATGGATGGACGGACGGACGGACGGACGGACGGACGGACGGACGGATGGATGGATGGGTGGGTGGGTGGGTGGGTGGATGGATGGATGGATGGATGGATGGATGGATGGATGGATGGATGGATGGATGGATGGATGGATGGACGGACGGACGGACGGATGGATGGGTGGGTGGGTGGGTGGATGGATGGATGGATGGATGGATGGATGGATGGATGGATGGATGGATGGATGGATGGATGGACGGATGGATGCACAGATGGACGGACGGATGGACGGACGGATGGACGGACGGACGGATGGACGGATGGACTGGACTTACAAGTTCCGAGAGTGTACCGTATTCCCTGTGAATGTGTAACACCCTGTATAGGACAAACCGGAAGGACAATCGCTACCAAAATAATCAAACATGAACGGAGCATTCGTTTAAATCAACCTGAGACGTCTAGGCTGGCAGAGCATTGTTTTGATAATGACCAAGAGCCAATTTTCGGGAGACGACCAACTTGGCAAAATGCAACGGTTACTGGGAGCGGAGAATTATCGAGGCTTTGGCGATTTCCTCTGAAAGGAGCACGCTTAATCATGATGCTGGATTTCAGTTCAACTCCTCTTGGAAACCGGCCTTAAAAATTAAAATCCTTCGAATTAAGAAGCAAAGATCAATATAGCTTGATAATCAAGTTAGGTAGTTATGCTTCTTTGACACAATTTTCTATACTCAGGCCATCTCCTGACCTGGCATTTAATGTACTGAAAACAGTCTTTTGTTCAGTAATGCGAATTTTGATAGTGTTTTGTCTTTGTTTATAGTTGTGTTATATCCAGTATTTAATTTGTGGTTATAACATTTTATAATTATCTTGATGATGGGTGAGATGTACACTCCCGAAGCGTTGATATCTAATCATCTTTTCACCTGCTTGAGAAGAAAGTGGGCATACTGGTCGCCAGGAAAGCTTCAAGTCTTATTTAACCTTACAGCATTTATAAATACCATTCGTCACTGTTTTCTTATTAAACGCAGGGATGGTACAAAGTTAACCTCCAGGCACAAAGTGACCACAGTTTACGGTACTTATTATTTTGACACACCTAAGGTATTAGAGACTTTTCCGTTGTGTCTAGGCGCCATCATTCCCGCCCAATGCATGGAAACTTTCATTACATTAAATTAAAAAAAAAAGTCAATGTTTACTACCTAAATCATATATATTGAAAAAAAAGGAATGATCAATTTCCTGGAACTCAGATAAGTTCAGCTGTCGCCGACGGAAGAAAAAATAAGCGCTACAGAGTGAAAAATGTTGCAATGGAACGTAGTATCTGACGGTGTTTCAGATATGAGTTAGCATATTTAAGATTTGCATTACATTAGTAGCGGTAGCCATGTAAGTAGGATATAGGTCAATAACAGAGTGTGTATTTCTAAAATTAGTGAGTTACTTTTGGTGTATTTATAGTCTTATAGAAGTGTCAGCTGTGATCTTTAGGCATCTCTCAGTTCCTAAAGGTCACACTCAAGTTATGTGGAATTGTGTACTGTCCAGCAACGCAAATAAGGTCCCTGAAAGGAATATGCTCCCTTAAACAGTGGGACAAGAACAGCCAATGTGTGTGACAAGAGAACGCATGCTACACCAGGAGGAGAACCGTTAAAAAAACATGCGCCCTTTTCGCTATGTAAACTAAAACCGAGAAGATTTATTCAGAAAAGTAGAAGCCGTCAGAATGTTTTTAAATGGTCTGTAACTGCACTAACATGGGGTGTCATAAGCCTGTCCAGGGAGGGTGTGGGGACCTTCTGCAATCCCCCTGTGTTTCAGGCCCCGGAGACTTTCTCTCCTGTGGTAAACAGTAGTTTCAGTTTAAAATGTTTGGGACAAACGCAACATACACTTCGCACAGTAAGTAGTACGTCTACAGGCTACTCTTAGAAATATTGTTGAATCCTCAGAAGTTAGTACACATATTTCAATAGTTATCACTTGGACTGATACAATTCAGAAATCGTTTAGCTATTCATTGCCGGCATTGAACTTTATAAACTCAACTGGCGTTGGAGTCACACCAACTCACCCATACAAATGACATAGGATGTATAAGACTAAAAGGTAAATTGGCTATGTTTGCTGATGATATATGTTTGTTATATGTAGATAACTCTGAGAACCAGCTGATATATGACATACAGCAGGAAGGTGAATGCATTGAATAGCTGGTTTAAGGGCAATACATTAACATTAAATGTCTGTAAAACAAAATATATGTTATTTCATAAAAGATCATACGTATCAGTATTAAATAACAGGATACATGTTGATAACGCAGTGATTGAAAGAGTAACAAAAAATCACATATCTATGTTTCATTCTAGACAGTACCCTTACATGGAAGGACCATATCATACATGTAAAAAATAAGATTCTTCCTGTGTTAGCTGTAATTCACAGGCTGAAATTCAAAGGATTCAGTGCAATTCATTTACGAAGTATCTACCATGCTTTAATTCAATCTCATTTGGATTACTTAAACATCTTATGGGGTAACTCTGTAAAATATTTAATTCATGACCTCGAAGTACTTCAAAATCGTGCCTTGAAAATAATCTACAACCTACCCTTTAGAACAAACACAAAAACACTCTACCATGTAACTAACATTTTACCATTACAAGTAAACATAGAGTTGTCCTTGACTACTATGAAAATGTAATATAAGTATTGTTAACGGCTGTTTGCCATCATTTTATATATTTTTGTACTGTTCCCTAGCATGAGCTATGGCTCTGGGAACCTTTTCAGATAACAATAAATAAAAATAAAAAAAAATACATAGAGATAAGTATCTTATAATTCGCTGAAGATCTCGCAGAAGATGCACCTGAGAACGAGCTTGGAGATGTGTAAAGATGACCACAAGTTTGGTATAAAATTTCTAGTGTGAAGGTTTATATATTAATCGTTTAAGAGCTAACTATGATAATCAAAAAGAAATGCACATCTCTAAAAGCCTTCTGGCTATTGACGAGCGAAATCTAGTAGAGATTTTTTAAACGTCCTGTAAATGGCAGAAGTTAATCTTTACATGGCAGATAATGCCTTAAACAAATAAACGGGCAATATTTTACAGGCGAGGATATGCGAATAAACAACTCTGTTGCCCGTAGGCAGATCATTAAAATACGTTGACGAGTCAACAAGATACTCGTAAGTTGGTCAAATTGCCCGGATATCTTCTTAGCATATGTCCACAGTGAAACGTCGGGTGCCAGTTGGGGAACATCTGCTGGCGACATTACGCTCATTGAAGTGGGCGGGAACCAGACACATCCTGCAGCTTACCGAAAAATTGTTCCTCCTCCTCAAATCATAAATAAACAACGAACGTTTTGGAATTAACGAGGGATAAAATTACATAGGACAGGATATCGTAGCAATATTTACTTAGGTTAAAATGCTTACTCCGATCCATCACTCTCTGTGGGTAGTAGCTTATAATTTTCGTGTCCTCTTCACTCTCATTCTGGTGGCAACCACTTTTCATCATTATATGTGGTGCCACACATGTGGTTAACCAAATGTTGTAGCCTCTGCTTGCTACTACAGCCACTTTGTGTACAAGTTGCCGCTCTATTTTGCGACTAATTTTGATTTCATACTCAAACCGTAGCTCCAACATGCTTCTGAGTGTAACATTACAAGGGGAGCATTGTTACATGATATACAGCTCGAGGTATGAGTTTTTAGTCAAACTAGAGTTTTTAGTCAAGCTTTCCCTCTCGTGGTTCAGGAACAAGAATTTACCAGTTATAATAATTCACTAATAACAGTAATTATAATTTAAACTCTCTGCATACATACTGAATTTTACTATCACACTAGAAAACTTAGAAACATGTGCAAAAATTGCTATTTCTGCACTTCCTATTCCCCCCGTTTCTCCCTTGAAAAGATCCCCACCTGGGAGGAAACAACGTAAGGCGGTAGATTTTCTATTTTGCAATTTACGTCCTCCAACGTTTTCATATCGGACGATGAATGAAATGGGTGAAATGATGCTCAAATGAGTACGAGGTTCGTGGAGCTTAGAGTTACCCAAAATTCGTCTTTCACGATAAGGGAGAACCCCTGATAAAACCTTATCCAGGTAACTCACCCTAACCGAGATTCGAACTCGGGACCTCTTAAACGAGAGGCAGATACGCTACCATCTGCGCTACCGAGGCGGGCTCTCACGTCTTAGCCACGGTAATATAAGTACAGCACTTTGTTTCCAATAGTTCTTTCTTCATCCAGCGTGATGTGTGCTAATTCTCTCTAAATATTTATAAGGGAATAAAAGCAATAATTATGACTGCAAGGACTGAGTAAGCTTAGTGCCTGCAAGGGAGATTTAACACACATATTGCGTATTAGAATGTTTATTGCTTATAGTTTAATTTCAGATTGTAGTTTTTAGTTTTTGAGACCAATATTTAAAAAGTTACGGTATTATTAGTCGGTCTTTGTCCATGTACATAAGAACTGCAAAGGCTGGCCCCGTATCTCAGTCGGTAGAGCACCTGCCTCCTGTGCTAGGGGTCCCGAGTTCGATTCACGGCGGTGAGGGCGGGGATTTTTCTCCGACCACGATAATTCCCCATCTTCCACAGAGTTTGGAAGTATGAAAGTGAGTGCGAATGTGTACGGGATGTAATGACTACGAATGCGAGTTAACACCTTCGATATGTTCCAAAGGAGGTCGGCCGCCGATATGACAATTGGAGTTAAATAGAACAAAAATACTGCAAATTTACATTATATGAACCACCTTTTCTATCACTAATAATAATAATAATAATAATAATAATAATAATAATAATAATAATAATAATAATAATAATAATAATAATAATAATAATAATAATAATAATAATAATAATAATAATAATAATAATAATAATAATAATAATATAAATAATAATATAAATAATAATAATAATAATAATAATAATAATAATATAAATAATAATAATATAAATAATAATAATAATATAAATAATAATATAAATAATAATAATAATAATATAAATAATAATATAAATAATAATAATAATAATAATAATAATAATAATAATAATAATAATAATAATAATAATAATAATAATAATAATAATAATAATAATAATAATAATAATAATTGAATATTAGCAGTCCATCCCTTCCCCACAAGGTCGAAGGTCTTGCCCTCCGAGGTCGTTGGTTTACGTAGTAAACGATTGAAAAAAAAATTGGAGTGTATGTTTTCAATATAATCACTTATTTTTATATGCCTTTTATTGGAGGTGAATGAAATATAAGGAATCGTGATTTACCTTTTCGGATTTCTAAATTATAAGTGAAACTTGGATAACTCGAGAAAGATAGAGGTAATTTAAATGTTCTGCAAGTCAAAATGACAATTTTAAATTACCATAATTTTTAACTGGATGTTAGTTATTAATTAACGTTTTCTTTCTGATAAATGTCATAACTAATTAAAGATCATACTTTTTGAAACAAATGCCAAGGATGATGCTGATGCATTATTGTTTTATTGTTTCTAACATCTTGAAAATGAAGCATTTTAACCAAATATTAACTCTTATTTTGTATTAGAACTTTCCTTAAAGTGTTCTAAATCGTATGTTTTTGAAAATAATATATTAAAAGTAAGACACAGTGGATTACATTTATCTAATGTTTATTGATTTTCACTTCTTCTAATGCATGCTTACAAGAAGCAAAGGAAATATTGTATTCAACCCAAACATTCGATGCCAAGATTCTTTGGAGATACACGTTTTGAAACCTCATGGACCCAAATAGTATATTTAGAAATAGCTGTTGTATAGTATGTCTGCATTTGTATGTCGGTACCTCTGTGTGTGCGTGAGAGAGAGAGAGAGAGAGTGTGTGTGTGTGTGTGTGCGCGCGCGCGTGCGTGCGTGCGTGTGTGCGTGTGCGTGTGTGTGTGTGTGTGTGTGTGTGTGTGTGTGTGTGTGTGTGTGTGTGTGTGTGTGTGTGTGTGTTGGGGGAACAGCACATTTCAAGGGCAGAAATTGGGCTAAATGCCAAATGTTGTACTAAAATTCAGGGAATATTCCAGGACTATAACACAAGGATTTTCCTAAAAATTCTCCCCTAATTACCCATTAAATGAAAGAGTTTTCGAAACTTTGCATTCTCTTATGGTTCCAAGAGGTTCTGATGTTAAGATATTTACATGACTAATGCATCCACATTTTAACTTTCTGGAAGTAGGTTATGTAGCCCACTTTATTCGCATTTAATTGCGTACACTTTTATATAACTAGAGAGAAAGAGAGAGAGAGAGAGAGAGAGAGAGAGAGAGAGAGAGAGAGAGAGAGAGAGAGAGAGAGAGAGAGAGAGAGAGAGAGAGAGAGAGAGAGAGAGAGAGAGAGAGAGAGAGAAGAGAATGTGTAACAATTCACCACCAACACAAAAATATGACCTCTTTAACACAAAGTTTATTTGAAATAACTTCTTTTGTGGTACCATTTTCAGATGTCCCTTAATGTTTAATTTGTTGTTACTTATTTGTTCCTTGGATATAAGAGAAAGGCTATTGTGTTCCAATATCAATATATAACAACCAGCTTTTAAACATCTGACTACTGAATCACTTTCCGCTCTCACCTTTGTCGGAAATGTGTAATAATTGTACAGTTTTGGGCTTAAGTATAGTGCGATCCAATAAACCTGAACCATTTCAATAATCCATAACTTTTGAAACAACAATACGACCCACGTGCAACTTTGGGAGAATATAATACACGGTCGGAAGGTTACATGACACTATTTACATCTCAGAGAACATGTTGGGACCTCCACGAGCATCTATACATGTTTGCACTCGTCACACAATATTCTCTGAAGTTTTACGCAGAGTATCCTCGCCAATGTTAATTATTTCGGTTCGAATGGATTCCTTGAGATCATCGATAGAATTGTCCGTGGCCTATTCTTGTACACTCTATTTTTACATACCCCCATTAGAAAAAAAAATCCAGTGAGATTAGGTCAGAGGATTTTAGGGGCCGCAGACCTTTTGAGACTATTCGATTATGAAACAAACTGGTAACAAGTTCCATGGTGTAATTAGTCGTATGTCACGTTGCTCCATCTTACTGGAAAAAACCTTCTCTCAATTCCCTATCGTTCGGCTGCTCCACAAATGTCCTGAAGTTACTCATATAAACTTCAGTGACTACAGTCATATCAAATAAAATGGGACCAACAATCCATAGATGCGGCGGAGGAAACTTCCAACATTTTCTCTGAGATGTAAATTTAGACGTGTGCAAATTATTAGACTCAATGGTGAAATTTTTAACATATACCGTTTATTTTCTATTTATTTAACATAAATAATATTAAAAATATTTTTTCCACTCTTAGTATTTTGTATGCATTCTTTTAGCCTTTATTACAATTTTGATGCATTTAGGCATCGTGTGCAAATTATTAGACTCAATGGTGAAATTTTTAAAATATACCGTTTATTTTCTATTTTTTTAACATAAATAATATTAAAAATATTTTTTCCACTCTTAGTATTTTGTATGCATTCTTTTAGCCTTTATTACAATTTTGATTCATTTAGGCATGCTCTCTACAAGGGTGGAGAACTTTTCCTTTATTTCTTCATCTCTGTGCCAAATGCCTATCAGGCCCTCAATAAGCTGAACTTTTGTTGTTATTTTCAATTCTTTCAGTCTCTGTTTAACAATACCCCACAGATTCTCTATTGGATTTAAATCAGGACTATTCCCCGGCCATGGTAGCACTTTTACATTGGTTTCTTCGAGGAACTGGGTAACAGGTTTTGCTCTATGGCAGGGAGCACTGTCATGCATGGACACAAAATCACCATTTGGAAACCATTCTTTACTTTGCGGAAATAGTCTTGTTTCTAATACACCCTTATACTGTTTCTGCTCCATAAATCCCACAACTATGTATAATCTTCCAGGTCCATGGACAGACATACATCTCCAGACCATTTTTGAAGTTTGGTGCTTTACTTTTTGATCGACACACTGATGGGAAAATAATGCTTCTTTACCTGTCCTCATATATTGGCTGCTCTCTTCACATACTTCAAACATGGATTCATCTGCGAAAATTACCTGAAACAATAAAAACCTCTATTAATATTAAACAGTTTTAAAATTGCTCAAAGATAGTATAACAAAACCAGCAATGAGAGAAACAAAGTTTAGGCTGTTTATTTCATTTCCATAAATTTACATGTACATATTTTAATTTTATGCTATATACAAATCATACTATTTACCTTTCTCCAAAATTCCACTGGTTGTTTCTGCATCTTTTTGGCCCATTCTAAACTTTTTTGTGCCATTGCAGGTGTCAGTTTAGCCTTTTTACGAGGCCTGTGTGCTGGTAAACCTGCTTCACATAATCTTCTGTGAACTATTGAGGCTGATATTTCTGTACCGTACTGCTTTAGTTGATTACTGAGGTCTATGCTGGTTGCTCTTCTATTTGTTTTTCCACCTGCACAAGTTTTCTTTGCATCCTTGGTGATAGCTTTCTTTTCCTCCCGCATTTTGCATCCCTTTGTGAGGTCAACGTCTCACCGAATGTTAAAGCTTGATTAATGCAACTAACAGATTTTTTTGCGAAATACACAATTTCTTAGCTATTTCACGTTGTGAATAAAGAGTTTCCTTCCAAAGACTCTCAGTTACAGCTACTTTCCTTGGGGATGTCTGCAGTTTTACCCATAACCTCACTTTTGAATTAATACGAATGCTAAGGGTAAGATACACGATGCCACCTGGTTTGAGATCAATTAATAATAAATACTGAGGATATATTAGCCATAAAAACACAATAAACGCAAATATTAACAATCTTCAGTTACTACATTCACTAAATGAAAGCAATATCACCAAACAGTTGGATAAACAGACCTGAAGAAAATGGCTGCTCTTAATTCAGAGCTACCACCATATTACTATAAGGAAAAGAAAAATCCCCCAGCTATTATTAAGAGAGAAATTTCATTGAACATGCTTCATATTATAGCAAGGAAAAGAATTACGACAAATTTAAATAGGTAACGGCGGTGAATAACTATTATTTTGAATGTTAAACTGAAGTAAAGTAAAAAGACATGAATGAGTCTAGTAATTTGCACACGTCTGTAGTGCAGTGTAGTCTCTCAGTTGTGTATTACATTCTCCCAAAGTTGTACGTGTCTCCTATTATTGGTTCAAAAGTTGTGGCCTACTGAGGTGGTTCAGTATTATATGGATCGCACTATATCTCCCTGTTTGAAATAAGTTTATATTTTCCTAAACGAATGTAAGTATGGTGGCAAATGTTGCTGCACAGTTAGTTTATTGTGTGGCATAATAACTACAATTCAAGTGTACCCAAGTATTTTCTATACATTGTCTTAGACCAACAGGTATTTTCCTACGGCCTTTAACAGGGATCATCAGGAACACCCCTTATGACCCTACAGGTTTTGTTCTCAAGTTCTCCAAGAGTTTGAGTTTACATTTCTTCCTTAGCCCACCCCCATGAAATGTTTTTCCTGTTCATCCCACCACCTTTGGTCCTGCGTTACAGATGGCCATACCTCATACCGTCCTGCAATTTTCGCTCTGTCCTGAATACTTAATTGTTATGACATCTCTCATTTAGAAGCTCTGAAAGGATATTACAAATATGCCACAATACAGTCTACAAAGCAAGGTCACTTTCATATCAGCCTACACATTGGTTCCATAGCTATTCAGAATTCAAAAAAGGTAGTTACTCTCCGCCTATCTTGTATTTCTGGAAGGGTTTATCTTCATTAACGTGATTAACGATTGGTAAAACATGGTTTCGCGTGACAACTTTGTAGAATCTGTATAAAAGGAACAAACTTTGATAAAGAAATATGTGAATTAAACAAAATATCTTTAAATATCAGTATCTTGAGAAAAAATATGTAATGCTGAGGTAAAGGAACATAGACGTAGTAACATCTGGCTGGAACATGTGCTTTGAATGCCCATACCAGAGTGAAAAGGCATGTTTAAACCGTGTTCTCTTTGTCAGCAGATACGATACAAATGGACATGACTCACTAATACTCATGGGTGCAGTAGTTGTATGAAATATGTGTTCGTTCTACGGCAGTGGCTCCACCCGAAGTACCAAGGGAACGAGGGCTTTGGCTTGGCTGTGGTTCTCTCTAAATTGACGTTTGTTGACTGCGCATTGACCGTTCTGGTCTGAGTTCAAAAAGTCCAGCGGGCGACAAATTAGGTTCACTAATGCGGGCATTCGTTATACTACCGATGTGTCATTATGTATGCTTACACTTTTTCCCTCCCCCAGCCACCGATAGAAGCACATACACGTGCCTACAGATACACACACACATGCGTCTCTCTGTTTTTCCAACAGATGCTGGATAATTACAGGAGTTACCACCAGACCGCGTTGTAACACGGCAACTTTTTTCGTATCTCCCACGCCAGCGCTGCTCCTCACTCAGCCACCCAATGAATTTGTGTGAATGTGACCACAACACAGAATATTTGCTGCAGCCCAGATTTAATGAGGGCTACAGAAACCGCTGCCTCGGATCTACACATCCTTTAATGGCCTAGGGGATAGCGTTGTGCATTCTTTATATATATTAGTAAAGATAACAATGGTCATGTCCCTTACTGTGGGGCTAGCGCTGTTTACTCTGGGATTTTAATTGTAGCTGATTATTGCAAGGAAAGAATTTGTAAAACAAATAGCCCTGCGTTCCATTATTACTTTCTAACAAACATTACCATTCAGAGCGAAGCTTCTGGTATAAAAATTATACGTTTTAAACTTATTTATCGTCTAATGGCAAATACTTAAACAATTAATATGTAGCAACTTAGTAATGCACTAAAAGCGTTGTGGTTTTTATCCACTTCTCGTTGAAAGTTTTTAGTATATGGAGTTCAATAAATAACCTACTTTCCTGATTTGTCTAGTTTACTCAACGTATGTATATGAACTGTACTGTGACTTTGTGGGTTCGTGAAATTAAAGATCCAATTGCACAAACTCAGGATGTTCTTTATTTCTACCGAATTACAGTTGGAACACTTGCTGATTACATAAAATTACGTAGCGTACACAATTACAATTCACCAGTTCGTCTGCCACAGGTCCACTCTACACTCGCAATTACGTACTACTCCCCAGATGCACGTACACAGTCTTCCAGCCCGTTTACTAGCACGGCGCTCCTCCAGCTGCTCGCCAAGAACTGAAAGCTCTCGCCAACTGTAGCCCATTTTTATAGGAAGATTGCTGTTTCTGGAAGTCTCGCGGTTCAGTGAATCACCGCGAAGGTTCCAGACGCCAGGGAAGCGGAAAGAGATGGCTAGTGATGTTTTTCTAACCACCCCTCGTTAGCGATACAAGATAAATGGGCAGGCGTGCCCGAATGCTTCCCGGGCCTCACTCAGCCGTCAGTTGGTCGTGCCTTCCGATAACTTGGTGTCAGTATTAATTCCTTTAAAGGTTCATGTATTTTTTACCTGAAATATAATCATATATTGATGGCCGAATTCTGCTACTTATATAATATCGGGACCTCTACTCTTTTAATATTTACATATTTTTCACTTTGTTATTTTTCTCTTGTTAAAGGGCACATTCCTGTTCATTTAAGGTTCTCTACCATTTATGCCATATTTAGGCGTGTAACAGTTGTTTAGGTTTGAGCCCCCCCCCCCCAAAAAAAAATAAAATTATTTGAAATTGGTTAGGACATTTGAGGATTTGATTAAAATCATATAAATTTTATGGAAAAATGAAAGATTGAAAAAATTAAGGAAATTTAGTGGGTCATGTAATGACGTATTATGTGACATTGACCAATCATAAAACATATATATTGGTAGTGATGATAATGGAAGTAAAATTCAATAATCTTGATTAAGAAGATTGGAGAGATATCATCTTTCGATCAACGTACTCAGGAGTGAGCAGACGTATTTCCTTTCATCCATCAATATAATCTTTTAAAGATTTAAGTTATAATTGACATTAGTAGTAATTAAAGGATTCATATTTTATTGTGAAGTATCATTTTACTAAAAATGGTAGAAAATTAATTTAGATTACATTTGGAAACATCGAAGTTGTGGAAAATAAACTTAAATTAAATTAAGTTCGCTCTTAACCACCCTTGAAAAGAAGAGATCTTATGGCTTACAGTTAAGAAGTTATGAGGGCTGTTCAATAAAGAATGATCATAACTTTTTTACGGTCATAATTTTTCGCACTTAAGTTCAATCTTAATATGTTCTGTTAGCTTAATGTGAAACAAACACGCCGTAGAAGTTTCACTGTTGGTACTCCTGGTTCCCGTCTGTGAGAACCAGGCAAGTTCAGACATGTTTAGTATCGCCTACCGCTGCAATGGAGGTAACATGTAAAGTTGATGTTAGAGGCTGATGAAACGTGGGTACATCATTTTGATCCTGAGAGCAAACAGCAAAGATCAGTGTGGAAATCTCCTTCATCACCAACTCCCCAAATAGCAAAAGTGGTTGCTTCTGCTGGGAAAGTTATGGTAATCTCATTCTTTGATATTGGAATGGTTTATCAGCATGTTGTAACTGGACAATACTACAGGGATGTCCTGAAAACATTGCAAGTCCATATCAGGCGCAAAAGACCACATTTCCGTGAAGGTTTTTTTTTTTTTTTTTTTTTTTTTTTTTTTTTTTTTTTTTTTTTTTTTTTTTTTTTAAGCGGGGGTTGGTGATGAAGGAGATTTTCACACTGAGCTTTGCTGTTTGCTCTTAGAATCAGATGATATAGAAAAGTTTCATCAGCAGTGACTACGTTTGAAAAAACTCCGGATCTTCCTGTAACATCAACTTTAACTGCATGTTACCTCCATTGCAGCGGTAGGCGATACTGACCATGTCTGAGCTTGCCTGGTTCTCACAGCCGGAAACCAGGAGTACCAACAATGAAACTACTACAGCGTGTTTCTTTCACATTAAGCTAACAGAATATAGTGACAGCTTAAAAGTTGTGATCATTCTTTATTGAATCAGCCTTGGTAGTATAGTTACAGTTAACCTCCTTCATCGGTATACAGTTTCGCTGCCTAGGAATATCTATTATAAAGGAAGATAAGCAGTGTCTGAATTACTATAGTACTCATTGCTAATTCTTACTTCTTAATAGCTGGTATTAACATTCTTGCACAGTTATATAGGCTCAAACCGTTATACCATAAAAGGGCGTAAAAATAAGCGGCCATTGTCACTGACGCGAAGGTAAACACAGCTTGGTAGGGGGTGTATGCAAACATCAACGGACTATAAAAGGAATGGGTATGGTTTGTAAGCATCAAGTGACTATGTAACATTTATTCTCATTTGTTTTCGCCCTAGTTTTAATATTTAGCAATTTCTATAGATATTTATTGGCCTTTCGTAACTCAGTTACAAAGTAAACGTTGAAAGAAGTCACTACTTTAAGAAAGTAGACACTACTAAGTCTTAAGGGAGGCATTTCATTTACGCTCAAGGAAATAATTCTTCATCTATCGCCATACCGCATAAACAACAACCTAAATTAAAACGTTATCACCTTGTATCAGCCAAGCGCAGTACAAACTCACATCGATCATACAGAAATGTTGGAAATACAATCGATATGCTTGCAAGTATGAAAGGCAGTCTTCTATTTGAAATTAGTGTTATCTGATAAGGCGATTAATCCTAGCACATTGTAGTCATGAAGTATTTTCTCCAATCAATCCTTCAATATTGGCCAACACACCTCGTCAAGAAATATTGTACAAATGGACACAAATGAGGTATTGTACATTCTAGTCGTGTTGGGAGTGGACATATGAATTCTGGAATGGCGTGACAAATGGCAATAAATAACAATATTCACCTACATCACCACATGTCAGCACCAAGCAAGATCACCGACCAGAGCTGCATGAAAGGGGAAAAAAGAAAGAAAAAAGACCATAATGTAGAGCTGCTCGTTTAAATGGGACCTAATGCCCTCTAATTGGGTCACTTACAAATGAGAAATATGCCCGTAGAGTTTACACACAGAAACTTGTAACAATTGCGTTAATTTTACCCACGTGTTTTGACAATATATCATCTAAGTGACAAGGATAATTGATGATTTTAAATCTTTATAGCCAACCGAAGATAAAAACAGATGG
>CM060952.1:175332017-175352017 GCA_030765055.1 Mantis religiosa
CTTAAGCTCCTCACTTTCCTCGTGATGCTGAGTGGGCACCGGTCCTATACCCGGGACCTAAAATCCCCACCACATGGGTGGGATCGAACCCGGGCCGCCTTCCGTGGCCAGGGACCAAAACATGCTGCCTTAGGCCGCTACGCCACGGCGCAAGACATGATTTGCCTATGATCGTTACGAGATAAAATCTTCAAAAAGTAGCTTGACATTGTCTGTATCACTTCTCCTGTCATACTCTTAGGAGAAAAAAAGAAAAGAAAGTAAAACATTGAAAGAAATAAGAAGTAATATAAAAGTCAAATTATTGATCGCAAACATCTTGGAAAAATATGGCTCCTCAAATTAACTTATGTAAACAAAATAAGTGATGTATATTTTATTAATAAGTGTTCCAATGTCTGTTTATGACTTAAATTTATACAAAATTATGTATCTATATGAAATATATTCCATGAAAAATTCAAGATGTATGCATTGAATTAGTCACATAAACTCTTAAACCTATATCACTTCAATCAAATCGAAAACAAGAAAGGTTTCCTATGTAAATGTGTCGTTTAGGGTGGGGCACTCTCTTGAAGATCTTCCCGTCCCAAACTTGGAAGATGAACTTAGTATCTACATCATGTAACTGACTGCATGATTTTTAGTCGTATTGTTTACGGACCATTTTATAAAAATGTTTTACTTTCTTTTATTTAAGGAGTAAACGAGTATTTCTGCCAAACGAGTATTTCCGGTAAAAATCTCGACATTAAAGCTTGCAGTTGAAATAAATTATCAATGGGTACATACAACAATGGTTAAAATAATATTGATGATAATTCTGCAAATTTTATTACAAAAATTTAAACAAAAATTACAGATATATAACATTGTTTGTGGACCAATAACAAGTGTGAAACATAACGAAAAAGTATCGAAAAAGATGTATCCGTGGTTAGTATGAGGCCCGAATTCAGGATGTTCTAGGTTCCATTATCATCGGACCACTTTTTTTATCTAGTTTGCAAGTGTATACTGGGATACATTCAGTCCCTTTCCTTCTCAAAAATTAGGCGTCGCTTCTATATGTGTTATGTGACGGTACCTAGCAGATTCTTATTGAAAGGGGGGGGGGATTACTCCCCATGAACACTCGAGCACTGTTTGCTCAATAAGTAGTTCATCGCCAGCTATAGGTAGCTCCAGCATTGAAGCTGGTCTTCGAGCCAGGAATTATCTAGAACTTCCGCACAACTGACGTATCCACCTGCGGGCTATAACTTTCTGTAGATCCATCACAGTATCCCTTCTTCCTGTTGGGGCTGGTAACCACGATACATCTATTCACGTCCAAGTGCGCAAGATGTACACCTATAATTTATAACCTGTAGATATATTTGGAAATATTTATAGTTGAAAGATTATAAAGTGTTGGCTGAGCCAACTGATTATGGAAGTAAATCATGAGTTCTCACAAACATATATAAATACACAAAGTAAAAATCCCATCCACTCTACTTGCAGTTGGAGGATGTATCAGAAGAAATAGACTACCAAATTATGCATTTAAGCAATAAGTGATAAAATCTTATTAATGATGATGAAGGCACTGCTGACCATAATCCCTTGGCCTCCCTAACCACCTCTTCCATTTCTCTGTCCTCTGCTTTTCTTCTCCAGCCTTTAACCCCCAAGGCCCCGCCGTGGCTCAGTGGTTAGACCGCTTGGCTCTCACCAAGGCGGCCCGGGTTCGATCCCAGGCGACCGCAAAGTGAGATTTGTGGTGGGCAACACGGTGCTGGGGCAGGTTTTCTCCGGGATCTCCAGTTTCCCGCACCATATCATTCCACCGGTGCTCCATCTTCATCTCATGTATCATCAGTGTCATCGCCTGCGGTGCCGTATGTAGTAAAAGCGGGCGCTAAACATTACATATTTCATTTCATTTAACCCCCAACTTTCTCAAGTCATCTTCTACATAATCTACCCATCTTTTCCGGGGTCTTCCTCTTCTGATTCTGCCATCCAGCATCCCATCTTCTTAACTGCATTGGTTTCCAACATTCTCTGCACATGGCCAATCCACCTTATTCTTCCTTGTTTAGTTAAAATCTTATTGAGGAGGAGAAATTGGGGATAACTTTTACAAAGGAGGAAGCTCATCGCATGAAAATGTTTGAATTATTGACCTTCTCGAACAGGAAAAGAGGCCAGAAAATGGCAATGAGGCTATAATATGCCTGGGGCCTTGATGCTTGGAAGGAGAAAGACGAAGATTATATTATCATCCTGTATATGCCACTGCACCATCTAATGGCTCATAATGGTGCTATAAAAAACTTTAATTCCACTACAATTGACAGTTGCTTCTTAGAGCAATAACTTGTTTTTATTACATTTGGGCTTAAGATTACGATGAAACAATTATTAAAGATGATTTAGTACATCAACACGATTGACTTTGGTTTAATACGTGATGGGGTAACAGTGTCCAGTTCTATCCATGCTACAAGAACCAGCTCCAACAAAAAGATTAAAATTGCATTTAACTAAGAACCAGATGCAGTTAGGTGGATGTGAGGACAGCATTTCCTAGAACAATAAAGCAATTTAGCAAAGAGATAAAAAGATGAGTGGAACCTGTAACAACGTATGACAGCGGTTTATCCGGCTCCTCACAAGGAAAGCGGTAAGAGCATATCAGGAATAGCAAAACGTACGACGGTATATTCGCTCGTCTCCAAAAATATTTACTTCTTTTGTCTTTATGTTGCTCTGGTTGTATGTACAAGTTGAAGGCATGCAGGTTCGAGTGGATAAAATGGGTGCCGTTGGATTTCTTTTTCTCTTCCATTCTCCATCAGATGTGTCATGGCTCAAACTACAGCTATAACAGTGCGAAACAAAAACAAATTGAAGGCCACAATCTTTCATGTTACTATGGACTAACATCAACAGAAATTAACATGAAAACTTGACATTCGCATATAATGCTGTTGACCAGACCTCGGAATTCTTGAGCGGCTGGCTTCAAGTTATGTAAACTCAAACTTTTGCATTACAAGTAACACAGAATAGGAGAGGAAAATAGATACTGATGCATGCAAGAACCAAAAATATGCATCCGTATGCTGAAGCTATATTTTGTGCTCATGCGATGTTTGAAGATGCTATGATGATGTACCACGTTGTGGTTCCATATTGCAGAAGGATTATTCGGGATAATTAAGTGCAGCTGTAATTCTTGAGCAATGAGTCCTTTTTCTTTCCCAGGATCGTGGTAACGGGGCTGAGAAAGTTAGTATTACTACTTTTGAAGAATGAACAAATAATTCTTTTCTTGTTCAAAGATGGAAATTTAATTCCTCATAAACAATTTTAAATTATTTGATATAATTCTAAAAATTATTAGTGTAATCTTTTTTACAAACAGCGGTTGATGCAACGATGAACTATTTCTTTTTTGTGCACACGCCACTTATGCATCTTTGAAGTACACACAAAATCGTTTCTGCATTCACTCGGAGGAATAAATACACGTCTCATCCCTAAGGCATTCATAAGCGGAAGAACAAAATCTTTTAAAGGATTTAACAACTTCTTAAGATATTACGTTGTCATGGTTACACCATTACCTACCTTACTTTATTTCTTTATTTTATTACATATGACTAATCTCCTTGACAATTCTTAACAAAACATGAAGTAGGTATGCAAAATATCCGTTACAAAGCCCATGATATTTTTGACATATTTTTTACTCGCTTACAAAGTCAAGTTTGATTTACGGGCTCAATTCTTCATTAAAGTAAATTATGTATATATAGGACCGTTTATTTCAATTTTTTAAAATCAATTAGAGCATTCTATAACCTGATTTTTAACTGGTTAAACTCCGTAAAAGTATCAATATGTCTGACATATACTTAGCTCAAATTATTTTCAAGAATTGCAAAGATTTACTTACATTAGAATTAGATTCTAAAGAACTTTAATTTCATGTGCATATTCTAAATATACACTACAGAAACTGTAGCAAATTTAACTAAACACTTTTATTCAATGTTGTGTACCACCAGCATTACAAAGGTTTAAATTTCACTGTGACATCTCCTTTGGCTTCCGAGATATCAACTTTTGAAGCTTAGTTTAGTATTCTAGGCCAAATGTCGCTCGCAAATCATTTTTAATTACAATGCTATTCCACTTACCTGAACATAACATAGAGTTTCACATAATTTGGTTACACTACCCACAGTTAAAAAATAAAATAAAATGACTTTTGAATTCTCTCAATTTAAATCCATCAGTTTTTTCAAACTCTTATGCGCCAATTGGGGAATCTCCGAATGGAAGGATGGAGTGAGAGGAGAGACAGGCAGCGACTGATCCAAGTAGTCACGACAGTGCAGAGGGATGAATGCCTATACTTGACCAGTTGGAAACTCCCCAGCAGGCCAATACAACCGGTATCGCACCCAGTATGGTCCTCAAATGACCGTAAACTGTCCTATCGTGGAAGGAAGTCTTTACAACAGCATATCATCCCGCCACGCAGCCTGAAAGAGACCAGCAGAGGAGAAATGATGTGAAATGATAGTGGAGATGAAGTGGAGGTGCAGGGAATTTGGGAGACGTGATCAACGTAATCAGCGTTCACCTGGAGACCTGGAAATGAATAAAAAGTCTCATGTGTCGAGTAGGACGACAACGGGAATCTAACCCGGGTCTCCGAATCCGAGCCAAAGATGAAACAGCCTCAGCCATCCCGTTCGGGCATATTGAAGGTGTAATTACTTTTGTCCACATGATAAGTTTCAGAGAAACTGGATGAAATTGGCTTTATGAGAAATTGTTTGAAAAAGTGAATCTTCAGAAAAATCATTTTCAAAAGCCTGAAATTTCAAAATGATAAAATATTTCTCTGGATTTTAACCAACATTACATAAACCAGATGTATTTATAATATAAATGTCAAGCTCTTCCCCTAATATGATGATGGCCCTTGTAGCTGTAATTGCTATAGTGCGTGTCTATGGCATTCTGCGGTTTGCGGGTTCGAGTCCCGCCTTGGGCGTCAGTGTCTACGTGTGTGGGAGGGGATCCGTCCCCTTCTACTGTCGTAGTGCGGGCGCTGCGTAACCCTAGCACTCGTGGTATATCTGACGTTATTTGAGGAACCTCGGGCCGAACTGCCAAGCCCCTCCCTGATTGGGAGTTTTTCGGATTGGGTTGGACTCGAGGGGGCAGTGGTTCCCGATACCCGTGGGAGATCGGGTACGTCTCCGGGCGGGGTTTAGGGAAGCCATAATATTCCCGCGTACTAGCCAGTATAGCTAGTAGTAGGTGTGCTAGATCACCAGGCGGCCCCTCCGAGGTCATATCGGTAGCCTTCCCATTTAGGGTTGGAGGGCATAAGTGGCGTATCCACTTCCATCCCGTCTTGAGTGTATAGGACCAGATGGCGGGGGTGGGGCTTGTTAGTCTCTAGGTGTTGCCCTAAGGAAAGCCCCACGGAGGCGCCGGACGCCCTTTTGGGACAGCTCGGTAACTCCCTGGTCGTCCGAGGATGGGGTCAGTCTTCACTCTGTGTAGATTGCCCTGGTAGATAACCCTCCAGTTTATCACGCCATCTCCTTACCTGTCATTTAATAACTGAAGACAGTCCTTTGTTCAGTAATGCGATTTTGATAGTAGTTTGCTTTTGTTTTTGTTGTGTTATATCCAGTGATTCATTTGTGGTTGTAACATTTAATAAATATCCTGATGATGGGAGATATGTACCCTTCAGAAACTTTAGTTTCTAATCGTCTTTTCACCTTGCTAGCTTCCCAAGAACAACTTGAGTGTATTCGTCGCCAGCAAAGCTTCAGGTCTTATTTTATTATTTATCAGTTCTAAGATAAACAAAAAATAATGACAATGGCCTAATAATTATTACTACACTCTTATATATAAACTTTTAAGTTACATTGTATCTACGCTGTAACATTTATTACAGCGACAAGACTGTAAAACAAATCTTACATGAAACATAGATATGAAAGAAATCTTTGTCTCCAACTTGTAATTCCATCAGACTACAAGTCAAGGTGGGTGCAAGTCCTGTAAGCAGAAAGCGTAAATTGCTCTTTGTGCAAGGGCGTGGTACAAATGGAGGTGACGGTTCTAATATTTCACGCTCCTTCCCAACAGATCTCCCCAATCGGAAAAAAAGAAGAATATCCTGTCAATAATTTTAAAATGTTACGGGTGTAACTCCTTTGTTCAAAAGAAACTTGACAAGATGCAGCAAAAGAAGTAATTAAGTTGGCTTTCTGCTTTGTACAACAAGTGCAGTAACACCTTTCCTTAAGAGGAGCCAATAAAATTGTGTAGAATGCTTTGAAGTTCTTCCAAAATTACAGCCTGTGTAAAGCTTTGCTGGGTTGTAGCTGTATGAGGTAAATGATCTGGAAATGCACACGTGTATCTCTTTTCTCCTAAATGTCTTAGTGATTGGTCTGGGTATAGGGTTAACACTGCACCAAATGGTGGTTCTATGCGGGTTCAATTAATTATTGCTGAAGAAGGGTTATTCAACTTGGTATGGTCTTAAAAGAGATGGATGGTTTTATTCTGTTGAAAAGTTCTGATGAACTCTGGTTGACCTTGTATCATGACGCAACAGTACTGAGTAGGTTGGTCGAAATCAATGTCGAAGTCCATAAAAAAGGAGCATCAGATTACACCAAGCCTAAAACAATTAATCATTTTGTTCATGTTGGTTGCGTATGATAGACGGCCCAGATGTGCTTCTTCTATCTTTAAGGTATATCTGGTGTTACAGAGAGCACCAAGCGCTTACGAAGTTTAAACTATCGCCCCACTAGTTCAATGTGGTCATGAAAAGCAACTTTCATTTCGTACACAAATTAGTATTTTGTATTTGTATTTATTTCTCATCTTTCTTCTACATACAATTTCATTGACACATTAACATTTGTAGCATTTCTTTCACACAATAACAAAAATAACTTATTCACATCTAACATACCCTTCCTACCTGTTTGCCTCGAGTCTCGGTCTCAATACACATAATCCCTGGTTTTCCATGTATTGATGACCCTCCTCTCCCTTGTAACCCTCGTTCCAGTTCTCCAGCCATTAATTGTTAGTTATTCTTCATCAATCTTAACCATTTCTCTCTAACTTTCCCCAGATATTCACCTATATTTCTTACATTCTTTACTCCTTTTACCATTAACACTTTCTTTATTATTAATACCTCTCCACCATCCCTAAAGCTTCTTCATCTTCTTCGTTCACGGGTTAGGCTTAAGCCTGTTCCGGTCTCACATTTCTTGAAGCCATATCTTTATGTGGCGTCCTATTGATCTTCGTCCTCTTGGTTTATAATTGAAGGCTTGTTTTGGTATTCTTTCTCTTGACACGTGATTAAGGTGTTCGACCCATTTGTTTCTATATCTTTGGATTTCTTCTAATAACGGTTATACTTCTTATTCTTTTCTAATCATTTCATTCCTAATATGATCTCCTCTTGTACATCCTTTGATTGATCGTAAGAATCTCATTTCAGCAGCTTGTATCTTACTCTTCTCCTTTTCCCTTATTATCCATGCCTCACTTCCATAGTTTAGTATTGGGATTGCCATCACTTTGTAGAATCTTATTTGAGTTTCTTTCCTTGCTTTATTCCTGAGGGTTGTCTTAATTATTCCGCAAACTGCTTTGAATTTTTGTATTTTATTTCTCATATCTTGATTTTCCGATTCATAAGTTATATCACAGCCAAGGTATTGAAAGTGCGATACTTGTTCTATTATAGTTTCCTCTACTACAATTTTGGTACTCATTGGGTATTTTCCCTGAAATGCCATTACCTTTGTTTTTGTCTTTGAGATCGTCATATCACATATTTTACAAATTTGGTTTAGTTGATATATTCCTTTCTGTAGTCTATCTTCCTTGTCAAAGATTAAAACTATATCATCTGCAAATAGAAGAGCGTCTATTGCTCTTCCTTGTCCTAACCTAATCCCCTCATGCACTACCTTTTTCAATTCTATTATAATTTCATCTATATTAAAAAGAATTGGAGATAGACTACATTCTTGTTTCAATCCTTTGTTTATTTCAAACAGCTTTCCCTAAAGCTGTTCCACTTTTGTTGCCAAATTTGTTCTCTCCATATCTTTGTTTGTTTGCAATAAAGTATACTATGCCAATCTGTATCCTCTTCTCCACATATTGGGCATTTCCCTGTATCCTTTACATATCTAATACCTTCCAAATTTCTAACTCCTGTCCTTGCTCAAGCAAATCCTGCTCTCCCTGACTTATTACACACATCTATGTACTTCTCCCTTCCCTGCGCTGTCTTTATTTCCCGATATGTCCTCAATGATCTTTTCTCCCTTACACTGGTAAATATAACATGGCTATCTAAATTTTCCAGCCTTAATTCTACCTATTTCCAAAAGCCCCTATAATAATACTCCTCGTTTCTCCAAATATGTCCCATACCTATCTGTTCCAACAATTCCTTTACTTTTTGCGTCCAAGACTCTCCCCATTTGCTTCTCATCTGCAAAAGAAAACATTCCTTGATAATATTGCTTTCCTCAAAATTGGCAACCCTGTATAGATATTTCAAAACCCTTGAGAGAGTTTTAAACCTTGTTGAATGTCTTCCCAACTCTAATTGTGCTGCCCCATTGGGTGAAGCTACCGGTAAGGCCAAAATATATTCACAGAAGGATCTGTTAATAATGTCCACCTCTTCCCATGCTTCATCCACTCCACATATCTCTGCCCAATGCAACATCTTATTTTCTACTATGGCCACAAATTAGTAAAATTTCTACAAATGTATTATTTGAAAGGTAAGCATTTGTAAGGCTTTAATGGGCATATCCAAAAAGTAACTGGTTATTTATTACGGCTGTACGTAGCGTGATATGGAAGTTATAGATCAGTTGAATAAGTGAATACTTATAATAACATTAAATATGAATATTTTGTGCATTTTTAAGTGTGAAGGGGCCGTAGGTTTGGCAGTAGATTATTATGAGTATATTGCTCGGGGTAAGATGTCGTTAAGATGGTAATTACCACAAATGGCTTTCAGAAATTCATGTAAGAGATTCGGTCGCTTATGCGATGAGATGGGTGAAAGTATCAAAAGTAGCCAGATTTGGTATGGCAGGCTACCTCAGAATTCCTAGAGTACGCAAGAGTATATCTTATAAATTTATAGAGAGATTTTGGGCGTTAAAGAAGCAAACTGTAGACTGAAGGCAGTATCGTATTAGAAACCAAGCTTTTTTTTATTTTTATTTTTTAATTTACGTCCTCCAGCGTTAAGGCATATCGGATGATGATTGGAATGGATGAAATGATGCTCAAATGAGCGCAGAGTCCATAGAGCTTAGAGTTATCCGACATTCGTCTCTCAGAATAAGGGAAAACCCTGGAAAAGACCTTATCAAGTAACTCACTACCACCACGCTACCGAGGCGGGCCCAAACCGACCTGGATGTCTCAGGCGTTTACTTCCGAGGGCCACATTCGGGAGGTCTGGGTTCATTCCCGTGGCTGACCTACCTGACCCGTATGATACTTTTCGGGGTTTTCCTGGGACGCTAGGTGAATGTTGGGTAGGTTAACTACATCCTACGAATTTCCTGTCACTGAATTTCATCCTCAATGTCATTTTATATCATCCTTCATCTGGTGATTTCTTTCAGGGTAGAAGTGTCAGCGGAAGTCTCGGCGGTGCATGGCGGGATAATATGTTTTGAGGAAAACGCTTTCCCCTCCTGCGGGACGTACTTCAGTCTCCAAGCCGGTTCAGAAACGCGGCAGCTGAGATGACGGTTGTACAAGTCTGCCTGGTTATCCTGCTCTGGGGAAGCGGCCTCCGGTCTCCGAACCGACCTTGTGACTGCCTCGGGGCCACGACAGGTGGGATGCTGATTGTCCGTGGAGCTTCTATCTGGTAAAATACCAGCCCTCTGTACTGTAGTGACTCTGCAGTCGGCTGCCCTTTGTCTCCTCACAACTCACCCTCCCTCATGGGGACTCTCCACTTGGAGCATAGGTGCAATAGATCTATTCTAAATATTTAAAGTGAGACATCATTTGTTGGTTCTATAGGAGTAGGTAATTTTGAGAGAAGTCACTCAGGTTCTGTTGTTTAAACCTCTAACTGACCTCAGGGGCCACAAGCTTCCTTGGAAGGAGAAAGGGGACTCATATTCATTAGGTACAGTAATGATAGCTGAAGATGATTTAAATCGAAAACGTTCCGGAGGATTCGACAACAGAACCTAAGTGAGTACTCTCAAAATTACTTACTCATATAAAAAAAAGAAGAGAAGAAAAACAATAGATCTAGTTTGTCGATGTGCCGAATCCACCTCCACTACTACTAAACCGTACTAGAAGCTAGTAGTGAGGGTCTTAGAATCTATAGTAAAAGAGGAGGTAAGTTGCAGCATTTTGGTAGCCTTTGAACACACTCTGAGCATAACCTTGAACACATTTGGTCGGATCGCGGGTGGAACACGCAGTTCGATTAGGCGTTATTCATGCAAGAAGATTAGAACTGCGTATTAAGATTCAAAAAACATTGACTCCTAATATTTATATATTACTTTCCTTAGTATTTTATAAAATACAGTGGGATAATGTGCAAATTAAGAATACTACATTTAATTAATAATTGTTGGCAAAATGTAAAATACCTGAATCATGGACAATAGCTCTAACTAAAAATATATTCAAAAAAGGAGATCGCAAAAACTGTGGAAATTATAGAGGGATGAGTTTAATGAACACAAGTTACAAAATATATACTAAAACAATAAATAATAAACTGAAAACCATTACAGAATGCCTTATAGGAGAAGAGCAGGATGGATTCCGCAACGGCCGATCCTGCACAGATAACGTATTTGTCCTTAATGAAATAATTGAACAACGAAGGGAAAACAATTTGGAAACACATATCGCATTCATTGACCTGGAAAAGGCTTTTGATAGAATAAATAGATCAAAACTGTGGCAAACATTAGAAAGTAAGGGTTAACCACCACATATTATTAATGCAAAGAAGGGCATATACACTGGGGATAGGTTAACAGAACAAATTTCTACCAATACTGAACTAAGACAAGGGTGTAGCTTATTACCTACGCTTTTTAGTATATATATATTTATGATATTATAAATGAATGGAAGATTTTAGTAGACCCAGGATTCAAAATAAAAGAAAATATTTATATTAATACCCTGCTGTTGCGGTTGACCAAATATTGATTCATCGGAATGAAAATCAACTGCAAAAATCAATGTATTTTCTAAATAATATAGTACAAAAGTATAATTTTAAAATACCAGAATAAAAAATTATGGATTTTAAAGGAAATTACAACGTAGGATCAAAAATTGTGTTAGGACATAACATTTTAGAACGAATACTGAGTTTTAAATATTTAGGATGTAACATAACTTTTAGAAACAATGCTGAGATAGAAGAAAAGTAAACAAATTCCGAGCAATATGTTGGAAAATCCAAAGAACCTTTAAAGACAGAGTGAGAAAGGATAAAAAAAATGACAACGTATAAGTTAATAACTATTCAAACTTTACTATATAGAAGCGAAATCTGGGTGTAAGCACAAAAGGATTTAAATAAAATACAGACTGCAGAAATGAAATTTTTAAGAAGTGTAAAAGGTTGTATAATATTGGACAAAATAAGAAATGAGGATATTAGAAAGGAATTATAAATCGAACTTATCCATGACAAAATATCAGAACGAAGGCAACAATGGCATGAACACATATTAAGAATGGAGGATGCAGTAATAAACTACAATCCAAAAGGAAGAAGAGGCAGAGGACGACCCAGGAAACGCTGGAGAGATCTATGATGCCGGAACGGGCGAGATGCCCAAACCATGGAGTGAAGAAGAAGTTTCCATAGTCATCAAATTCTCGATTTAAGTGTATACTGTTATTAAATCTTTGAAATTTATATTCCTGTGTCAATTTTACTTTGATTACACACCCACACTTAACCTGAGATAGTTTTCTCCACTAAAGTGAGAAGCAAGATCATCGCCACAACTTGGCGTAGCATCATTGGGGGAGACACAAACGGCTACAAACTTTTATTAAAGTAAATGTATCCTGAAACGGTGAATAATTTTCAGTCATACAAAACTTGTTAAGTATGGCCTCTATTATCACCAGATATATCTAAGTGACACTACAAAGCTAGCGCTGCCTCTATTGTGATATTCCTGCAAAACGCTTTCAGTCGTCTAACTCTTATTTCAGATGTTTTTTTTTTTTTTTTTTTTTTTTTTTCTTTTTTTTTTTTTCTCTCCCGAGTTGAAGTCAGAAGTTCTTGATTTCTAAGTAATCCACTTTTGTTCCCTTAACCTTAAAAGGTCAAGAATATAAAGGAAGCTGTATTTGGCAATGTTTCGAAGAATTCCAACCCTGAGAAGACATATCAGTGCAGCAGTGGCGATAAGTTCTTGGTTTTGGCAGTAGGATTAGTCACATCGCATTTGGCGAAAGGGAAAATAGCTGAACAACGGAACGTTTATAAAGAATAATCTTTCAGATTCCTTTACTGTGTTATTAAGTAGGAGAAGTAGTGCATTTAACTCAAAATTTCGAAATCGAGATGTCACCAGAAATGCATGTTTGGATAACCGCTGACTAATGTGGCATTTTCGAAAGAAAAAAACAAACGATCTGTATGTGAGTGTGTTCTTGCATTCCTGTAAATAGTATAACCAGGAATCGAAAAGTTTATTAATTATTAAACTCGAATTTACAAGGATGGCAGCTGAATATTTTGAAAGAAGCCCTCTCACATTAAACTACCTTATATATTGACAATTTTTCGAAGAACTTTATTCAAAAATGGCTCTAACCATTTTCCTTAGGTAAAATATTCGCACCATATTTTTAAGAAGCACGTATTTTCATGGAAAACGAAATTTACTAATATATCTTGAATTTTCGTTGCCATCTATATGTTAGTATAGCGTTCCATATTGCTTGGATTTGTACACGCAAAATCCTCTCTGTTAGGACGGAATGTGAGCAACCTTACAACTGTCCGAGTTATTAGTCGACTTCTTTACAAGTAACTGCCCTTTGCCCCATTACCTGAAAGGTAATCTATGGTCGCTGCTAAAGAGCAAGGGGTAATGCTTTTGTTTTCGTGGCCGGTGCGTCCCAGTAACAACTTTTAAGGTTCGCACACCTGGTTCCTTCGCTGCCTAATCACAAAATCAAGTAATATTTAATGCTGCATAAAATTATACCTAACAGAACTTGAAACTACGACACGAAATTTGGACTAGCTAAGTTATAAACTACGCAACGGCTATAATCGTTCGGTGTATTATATATTATACATTTCATATTTTCAAATATCACTGAGATTATATAAGGAAATAAAAACACCCTGGTGGAGGGAAGGATATATAGATACATGTAGTAAGTTAGGGCGAGAAGTTTTGCTTGGGCGAGAATAGGAGTGAGAAACTTGAAAGGAATAGGTCAAGAGAGGGAGCTAGATAAATGTCCATTGTGTGGAGAAGAGAATGCAGATTTCCAATGTGTATTATACTGTAGTCAAACAAAGATATGGAGAGAGCAGGCTTGGCTACGTAAATGGGACAATTTGGGGGGTGAAGTAGTAATTAGAAAAAATTTGTCAGTTAAAGGGTAAAAGAACAGGAGAAATATAGGGAATTATTTATGGAAAGTTAAAGAGAGACGACTAAAAACAATTAAGAGAAAAATGTAGACTGGGATAGGTGAAATGTCAGAAAGTGTAAAAAGGAGGGAAGGGCCTCCAAGACACAAAATCATAGGGTTAGGTGTATGGGGACCCAATTATTATTCAATGTTGGGCAACGTGATAGGATTTTCAGGATTTAGGAATATATGTCATATTTCAGTATGGATTTATAATTGTAATCTTGATTTTATGTTTCCATTTGTTGATGTAAAAGGAAAGATGAGAAATAAATTACTATCAATTACTACAGTTACAATTACTATAATATTTTCAAATCAGGAGAAATTTTGACGGTTTCCCTTTCCTCAATTCAGATTCTTTCTTAGACATGTGATCACAAATCCATTATCTAACATTTGACTGACGACCTCTAGGAGACACTGGGACAATTCTGAAGCTCAGGAGGGAGGGGTAGCATACGGTGGGAGGAAGTAAGTGCATGACATCCTGTTGCCAAGCCCATTGATATATCGATTCTAACACGTTAACCCACATAAACCCCACCTGTCTCCCAGATCCGTTGAAGGACTCATGTGCAGAAGAGAGAAAAGGACAGAAAGGCTTGGCTAATTGATGGTCATGCAGGCAGCACAGCGGGTGCTTGAGATATTCGTCATCATAATCCAATTACTGAATTAGATTGTGTGTATTTGGATGTACGAGAATGGGGCGCGGCCTCAAGGGTGGAGCGGTTCAAGCGACATTTTTATAAGTCTCATAAGGTGGCGCTGTGGAGACCTTGAATTTCTTCGTCGCACCCGAAGTCGTTGCAAAGAATACACCGCCCGCCCCCGTTATTTACGAACACTTTAAATATCTACAGAACAATAACGTATTTCAATCTTGCTTCGAAACCTAACTCTATATGAAGCATGTCGGGCTGGGTGCTCTATTGTTCAGAAACAGGCTCCCCATACAATGCTTCGGCTTTTATATCCAGCATGAATGCAACCTCTTCATTATAAGTATTGAGAAAACTGAAAGCTATCAATAACTATTATTATATACAGCAGAGACATCCAGTAACAATTAACCACAAATTAATTGACCTTGGGAAGATATTAATACGCAATAATATCAGCATGGCTAAAAAAGTATCCAAAGATATTCTTTTCACGTACTTTTAGTAATAAATATAGGTACTTAAAGTGCACCGTAAAGATTCATTAAATTGAGTTCCGGTTAAATACCTTAAATGATAATTCAGTACGACACATTTTGAAATAAAAGAAAAACGAGCACTGCTACAACATGGAATCTTCTACCCAATGAAAGAAACGTAAGAAAGCGTTGTGTAACCTTAGTATCAGGCAGCGATTAGGAGGCGGCAAATTAATCGAAATCAAATAATTAAAAGGGAAGATATATTAATAAAGATGCCTTGCTAAACTAATATAAAAGTTTTGTTATAATAATATGAAATTATAATGGATAGAGCTATGATTAAAATAGCGGTTGACTTAAAGAATAAGAAGGGAAGAATATAATTTAATATAACATTTATACTAGCATCCAGGCAAGAAAGATAAATATTCTTGTAAAAATCTGTACACGTCGGAGAGACAGAAGGAAGGACCGTTATCTTCTTTGTCGGTTATTGTAAATCCAGTTTGCTCGGTTTGGTGGAATAAAATTTTCAATTTCTAGCAAAAGAATTTTACAGAATGCCTATTAAATGATAGTAGGATTAAAGCGATGCACAACTACCACGCTACTTCACCACCACATAGATGCAAAAGCAACGACAATCGAAGAGGTGTTCACAAATGTCATGTACTAAATTTATAAGCTAAATGTCAAGTCTATGAATACAAGCGATGGGGGATCTCTTGGATTGATGGTGTCTGTTGTTTGTTCACGACTATGTAATACACGTGGCTATTGACTTCCTCGAACTGCCTGTTTGTTGTCTGTGCTTTGTTTTGACATGAAACGAAAAGGACGAAAGAAAGCGGCTGTTGCTAGACTAGACGGAGAGAAAAAAAAAGTTAGGGGTTAAGGAAGAAGAAAAAAATCGTAAATCACAGAAAAGAACCTGCCTAAGTCATTGGGAGGGTTGAAATTTATCTTTCTCCAGCGCACACCGACGTCACAACAGTTTAACGTGGTACATACACGTATCGGACATTTAGTACAGTATCTTGTAGCATTTAAGTGTTAGAACATTCCAAGCGACGTCTGCTTTATCTTTTGTCATCTCGCCGTTCACTAGAAGTCCATAGAATGTTGGCTATACTGCTGTTTTTATTAACAGTTGAAGATTATCGAGATTTAGGAGATCAAGTCAGATGTCCTCAGTTAAGGTTGGGACAGTTGTCTTCGTATATCCTGCGATAAGTAAGTTCGATAATTGCCTGTCTATTGCTTTTTCCCTCTTTCTTTTCTTCTCGATTTGAAGTGCTTTACGATATAGTTTGGCTCATTGAAAGGTTTGCGTGACAATGTCGGGTGATTAAGAGTTATGAAAGGGGAAAAGCTCTAACGTTCAAATGGAATTTACAAAGAGCATTCTTTGAAAGTAGCGATAAGCCGAGTTTAAGAATTATTTGCCACACTAACTTAAAAAGCGATCATGAGATAGAGACTGTGAAACATAACCATGCTGCTTCTTTAATTCCTTGGATTTTGTTCTTAATTTGGCTTTCATTCTTTAAATAAGAGGTGGAGTTCTTAGTTGTGATTCAAAAGATAAGATATTTTGGTCTTTTAACTATGTAATGTTTGTCATCGTAAATTCGCAGAATTGAGAAAAGAGGAGCGGAAAGAAAAGAAGAGAGGAGGGGGAATAAAACAGTGAGAAAGAGAAGAAGCGAGAATTATAACTTTCAAGAGGGGCCGCAGAGAGTTTTCTATTAAAATACTGAACTATCTGTTTCACTCTGGCAACTTCAACACCTTATCTAAAAACCGACAGAATCCTCAACCCATCGTATTATTCGGTTCAACGTAATAGTCATTTCTTTCTCACTGCCTGCCTTTCTCTTTTTCTCTCCATCATTTCCCTGTCTCCTAAGCTCTCCTCCTTTACATTGCTTTTCTAAACTTTCAACTACCCTCTCCAGAATGACGTCTCTACCACTTTGTGGAATTTGGATTGCTATATTCCAAAAACTTTTAAAAATGTTTTGAGAAGTGGTTGTTTGAAAATTTGAAACACTTAAAAACATATGCAATTTCTAAGCAATATGAGGTTATGCATTAATGTATGAAAATATGTTCAATTTAATTTTGTTAAAGTGCAGGTACTTTGTAATAGTTAATTTAAAAATAGGTTAAAGGAGTATTGTAATACTGTATTACCTAAAATGAACATGAAGAATGCGAAATTATTTAAATTATACTTTAAATTGTTGTTTTTCATTAAAAAGAAACTTCAAGTAGATTTTTTGAATGAAATGGGTGAAATGATGCTCAAATAAGCCCAGGGTCCATAGAGCTTAAAGTTACCCGACATTCGTATTTGAGGATAAGAGGAAACCCCGAAAAGGCCTTATCCGAGTAACTCACCCTGACCGAACTCGGGGCTTCTTAAACTGAGGAAGACATGCTACATCTACGCTACTGAGGCGGGTCCATAGAGCTTTGAGTTACCCGACATTCGTATTTGAGGATAAGGTGAAACCCCGAAAGGACCTTATCCGGGTAACTCACCCTGACCGAACTCGGGGCCTCTTAAACTGAGGAAGACATGCTACATCTACGCTACTGAGGCGGGTCCATAGAGCTTTGAGTTACCCGACATTCGTATTTGAGGATAAGGTGAAACCCCGAAAAGACCTTATCCAGGTAACTCACCCTGACGGAACTCGGGGCCTCTTAAACTGAGGGAGACATGCTACATCTACGCTACTGAGGCTGGCCCAGTAGAATGATGAAATTGCATAAACTGAAAAGGAATAGGAAAATAAAAAGTTGTGGAAATACTGAAATTATTTTCAGCTCACCACTGTGAAGTTGCGGTTATGTTATTCGGGCATTTAAAACAGTATGTTAAACCTCGCCAATGGGAAGAATAAGGTAAAGTAATAAGGAGAAACAACTGAAAGTAAAATTCAAGCAATAACCGATCATTCTCAACTATCAGAATTATGACATAATACTGTCAATAATTTTGAATACGTAACATTGTATTTATTCAAAATATTGTAAGAAATCAATAATAAAAATGGCAAGTAAATGTAAATTGAGAACAAGTAATACAATAAACGTGAAAGCGATTATATCTGGCATTTTGTAGTATGCAGGGTTTGACTTGACGCTACAGGGACTGCATGTGGATGATGATGATGATGTGTGTGTCTGTGTGTGTGTCTGTGTGTGTGTCTGTGTTTTTTTTTTTTTTTTTTTTTTTTTTTAATTTATTGAACTTTAACAGCATGCCCCGTTACGGAGTAACATTACATGCATTTAATTACATAGATACATTATGAATAGTAATCACATTTTGATATTATTTTACAATAATTTTTTAAATATTGGTATTTAAATGTTCAATTCACGTATTGTTTTAAAATAAAAATTGTTTACAAGTCAATTGAATTAACATATATACAAAAAGCTTTCAAATGTTTATTTATAAGGTTTTGGTTTGACACTGGCCAATTTCCTCCATTCTTGTGTACTTCTTCAATCAACTTGTCCCTCTGATGTTTTGTGTCTCTACATTCATAAATGAGGTGGTTTGCAGTCTGCTGTGGGCTATTGCAGGTGCATTGGTGATCATCTATGATATGAAATCTATACAAGTAAGCTTTAGTTTTTCCATGTCCTGATACCATTGCAGTGAATGTCGCTGTTAATGGTAGTTTTGTCTTAAGACGATCCTTTATCAAAGGGAAGAATGATTTGGTAAGGGCTCCTTTACTTGTACTGCTCCATCTCTGTTGCCACTGTAGATGTCCTGCCCTCTCTATTTCAGTTTTCAAAGAAGATTTTGGTACCTTGCTGTAAATAGTCTTTATTTCGATGTCTTCAGCAGCTGATTTTGCTAATATGTCTGCTAGCACGTTACCAGTAACTCCTGCATGTGCTTTCACCCAACTAAAGTGTATTGTCCACTGATTTCTTTCTAAAGTTCCTAGTCTATTAAGTGTCTCCTCAGGAATATAATTGTGTTTATTGTAGTTTTGTAAGGTGGATAGTGCCACTTGACTATCTGTAAATATGGCTACAGTCTTCTCTTTGTTCAGCGTATTTGCCATGTTTTGTAGCTCTTCAAGTGCTTTCAAAATAGCCAGTTGTTCGGCCTGATTGTTTGAACACCTTCCATCCAGCCTGAATTGCAGTTGTCGAATTACAGTATTGTGCTTGTACAGAACTACAGCAGCCCCGACTTTTTCATCTGATTTACTCCCATCCGTAAAAATTTGAAAGACGTATGCCCCATCATCCTCAACTGCTTTTATATGAGGTCGTTCTGCTGGATGGTTCCAGACGCTTGGTGGTAGGGGTGCATCATAGTCACGTTCACTGTGTATATCATTATACAGTTTTATTTTGCCTTGTATTGTTATACCAATTGGCTGGATGCCGGCAATAACACAAGATGCATCATAAGAAATTGTCCTATATGCCTTCGTCATTTTTATATTGAACAATCTCTGAATCCTCTGGAATTTTTTAATGTTCTTCTGCTTTTCTAGGGCAAATCCCCACACAGGAGCACCATAAGTTAAAATAGGTTCTATTGCGCCTTTATAAATAGTTTCTAGCACCTTATTTCCCAGTCCCCAAGTGAGTTTTGCGCACTTGGAAAGATTATGCAGAAGTCGTAGCGCTTTGTCATGTACTTGATCTATGTGGTGATCAAAGCTAAACTTCCTATCAATGTAAATACCAAGATATTTAATAACATCCACTTGTTCCAGAGTTTTATTGTTCAGATATATGCTGATTGCTTCATTATGATTAGTTTTCTTCTTTGTTATTACCCAAACTTTTGATTTTGAGTCGTTAAACTGGATTTTATTTTCTTTAGCCCAAAACTCAATTTTCTTTATGTCCTGATTTGAAAAATTTTCAGCATCTAATATACTTTTTCCTTTTGTCATGACAAGTAAATCATCAGCAAATGCTATTACCTCTGTCCGCGTTGTAAATTCCAATTTTAGCAAAGAGTTATATAGTATATTCCAAAGTCCAGGCCCACAACAAGATCCTTGCGGACAGCCTCGCTGGACCC